>JABASH010005973.1:0-11238 GCA_019776445.1 Tomocerus maximus
ACGATGCAGCAATTAAGGAGTTTCTAAATGTCCATTTGTCAGAATGAGATTTATTTTATACGTTAGGTTATACGTTACAGTAATGATCTGCCTAGTTTTTTCAAGTTTTTTAGACAGACGTAACCACAATTAGGTCTCAAATACATGGTCTGTGAGAGTGTTGCATGCTATGCTAATGCTGATTATGATATGACCTGATTATTATTAAAAGTTATTAATTCTATTGCCAGAGTTTAGCTGATAAAAGTGGGCGTGCTGATGTGCTTCACGCACAATTGGCGTGTTTTGTGAAAAAAACTTTCATACTACATGGACATATAGGTAAGTAAAATATCAACACACGGTAAGTTCCGTTGCACACGGTAAGGCTCAACAGAATGCTAATTCTTTGTTAGATGTGTATATAGTCTGCTTGGAGTAGGTACACAGAGTAGATTGTAGCTTAACAATACTGAAGTTGATTGCTAGTATAGAAATTTATTTCGTGCAAATATTCTTACATCTCAAATATCATTCATGCTAAGTAAATGTGATGGGAGCACGTACTTCTTCCATTCAATCTGCATTACTCCTACGAAATACAAATGTATGTGTACTTGTATAGATCTCCTACAGCTACTACAACCACTTCGTACATTTTAGAAACTAAACCAGGCCTTTGGCTCTCAGGTTTTCAATTCAGTATGTGATTCATTTTCCTATACTGTAAACTCATTGCTAGAAGCACTTAATTATTGCATCAAAATCAGTTACTATTAAACAACTTATATTTAGGCTTACAATGCACATGTATTAAATAAAAATTGATTAGTTTCTGTTGTGATGCAATTTGGGTAATGTAACATGCAAAATCCTCTTTCAAGTACCTACTATCTGTCATTGCCTTCTGATAGCGTTATCATTATCAAACATTAAAAGTGTTATTGTATTCACCATAATATAATCATACTGTCTTGTCATTATGAACGTTCTTTCTCTAGGCATCCTTAATTTGACAAGTAGTGATATTTCGCATAAATATTTTTATTTAGAATAATTATTTTCACACAAGCAATGGCACTTCATGCAACATTCTCTGGCAAAAGGGTTCTTGTGACAGGGGCAGCAAATGGTAATTAAATCATTATTTTACTACATCTCCGTAAGAAATAAGTGAATCATTTCTTCGATATCTAAATTCTCTGGCAAAAGGGTTCTTGTGACAGGGGCAGCAAATGGTAATTAAATCATTATTTTACTACATCTCCGTAAGAAATAAGTGAATCATTTCTTCGATACCTAAATATCTTTTATCTCACTACATAATCTGCACACCACATCCCACACAATCTGCTAAAGATGTCAGAATTAACATTTTGTGTTTTATTGCACAGAATTATTGATTTCATAACATTATAATAAATGAAATAAGTACCTATAGGTACTGGAGATGTGTGTGTATTTTCTGGAGTTGGCAGAGCATTCTTAATCGGAGTAAAGAAATTCTCTATCCTCATCTTAGATATCGACACTGACTGACACCAAAAATAAAATTACATGTACAAGGCTGGCATGCAACATATACATCTGTATAATAGATTGTAACAAATATAGGTCTTGGACGAGATTTAGCTAAGCGGTTGTATGCAGATGAAGCCATTGTTATTGGAGTAGACAAAGATTCTGAAGGATTGGAATCTCTTAAGACAGAATGTCCAGGGATTTCAATATATACTGTGGATTTAAAAAATTGGAATGAAACACGAAATGTTATAGACACCCTGGACGCTGTGGACATCTTGGTAAATAATGCCGGTGTTCTTAAAGCAGCACCTTTTTTACAGGTCACGGAGGAGCTCACGGACTTGTAAGTAAAACTACAAATTCATTTACAAGTTTTGTATAGGAAAAATCAAATTAAAGATCTTTACTGATCTAGTTATTGTTTTACAGATTATTTGGTATCAACTTTAAACCAATTATCAATGTAAGCCAGTCTGTTGCAACTAAAATGATCGCACAGAAAATCGATGGTGTTATCGTTAATATATCATCTCTGGTAATTACTCTAAAATCAGCATCTAAAAAATATAATTTTCTGTCAGTATAGGCACTTCCAAATGAATTGAAACTAATATTTTGAACCACAGGGAGCCAAATACACGACACCTGAACTAGGGATGTACAGTTGTACCAAAGCGGCAATAAATATGTTGACAAAGAGTATGGCTATTGAATTGGGTGAACATAATATTCGAGTGAATGCTCTCGGCCCACGTGCCATCAAAACAAATATGTACAACGAGATTCCGAAGAATCCGTCTTCGCAAGCCACAAGAGGAAGAAGTATTATCAAACGACCTTTAGAGACCAAAGAAGCAGTAGATGCTATTTTATTTCTCGCCAGTCCACTTTCGACAATGATTACTGGAGATGTTCTGTATTTGGATGGAGGGATTTCGGCTAATTAAATAAGCAGTCCAAGTTGTTACGAATACCTTCACTAGAAGTACACATTTATTATGACATATCAATTCTTATTGCAATTACTACTATTTAATTCATCACTGAGAAACGTTAAGCATTAATCCTGCTACATGCGATCAAAATTCAACATTCCATGTATAAATAAGTGTATCTGATTAATGATTAAGGAAGTGGTTGTGATGGGTATCGCGAGAGTACTCAAATCAAAGCATAAGCATAATCCTCTTACAGGGTAACTGACAGAGCACAGTTTTTCACCGATTCCAATGAAACTACACTAGAAAATCGGATTTTTATAAGTTTCCTGACGGAAAATTTAAACTTTACAGTTGTCCGCAACTCCTGACTTAAAGCAATTACTTTTGACTTCAAGTTCACTTCTTAAAGAGTTTCGAAGAAAGTTTGATAGCATTGATTTGGGTACCCTTATAATGCTCACCACAAACCTCTCCTTAAAAAATGGAAGTTTCAGATTTTTGTGCAAAATATAAGTATTTTATTTCTTGAAGAAAACGCATTTTCTTCAGAGTATAACTTTTAAGATATTATGTGAATATTAATCTCAAATTATGCTATAGAAATGTAGTTTTTGTGAATTAGAGTAATATCACAGTAAGGATTCTTTGGCGGACTTGAATACATATTGTATCTAATATCATAAATACAATCACTGTCTGGCTTAATGAGGTGGTCGATACTTCCATGTGTCCACCACAAACTGCGATCCCATTTCTCCAATCATAATTGTTGGTCCATTTGTATTGGCTGTAATATAAAAATTAATTAGGGAAGGTAATAAAATATCAATATAACAGATTGCAATTATTGAACTACCTGTCACAATGTAAGGCATGATACTGGCATCTATAACTCGGAGAAATTTTGTTCCTTTAACTCTGAGTTCTGGATCGACAACAGATTTCGGGGAATCAGCCCTCCCCATTGCGGCAGTTCCAACGAAATGCCAAATAGTTAGCGTTAAGTGTCTCTGAAAGCATTCCCAGTACTCTGAGCTGCGAAACATGTGCATTCGACAAGGAGGAAAAGGAATTGGTGACAGATGAGATCCCAGGCGTGAGAAACTAGGCGCATTCTCTGAGATGTTGACTGCTCTTTGGATTCCTGTACAAAATCATCACACTTGTCACAAAGTCAAACTCAGCAGTGTCTCACAATACTTGTGGGTCTTCTTTGGGAAAAATAAAATTTCTGCCTACCATTAACCAATACTTGAATATCTTTGTTTTTAGCATCAAGCAGATACTTGGGATCCATAATAGGATCATCTCTGTAATCTGCCGAACGAAGTAGTATTTCCCCACGAGATTTTGGTCGGGATAAATATACTAATATAGAAAATGAATCTTTTCCTTTCAATGGACCCACAAAGTCATGCATGACATCACGATCGATATTGAAAAGATTGGACACTAAATCTGAAAATATGAACCATAGGCATTAATAATTGATTGTCTCCCATTTGAGCATGGATAATAGCGGAATGCTGCTTTATAGCCTTGTACTGTCTGTGTGTCTTTAATATCTACAATTTATAATACCTGGGTAGAATGTTGTTTGTCCATATCCTGAGAACACTGCAAATATCAAAAGAATAATCCAACATGATAATGTCTGTATATATTTCATATTTAAATTATTCGTAGATATTTTATACAGAATTGAGTGTCAGGCCAATTGGGTTCTCCTCCTTCTTTAGCAATTGGACTAATTTGGAATGAAGTTGCGTCGATTAGATTTTGGGCCAAGACACCAGTTCCGGAAATGAAAAATTCAGCTATTGATTTAATTGTCACTTCCCGTTCGGCTACAAACGATTTCGGTTGATTTATTATAAAAGGACCGACGATTGTTCCTGCACGATAAAGTAAAAAAACTTTAAATGTAAGTTTTACACTTAATTAGATGGATTAAATAAATAATATCCCAAAGATGCCAATACCAATGTGATCTTGTAGGTTTTGACCAACAGGAAGATCAACGCGTGAGGAAATCTTTGATAGAAAATTTCATATTAGCTTAATTATGTCTAGTATTGATTTGATTTAAAATTGAAACATTTCTTACTCCGAGAGATTGTAAATGATCTTTCGGTCCTATTCCTGCCAACATAAGTAATTTGGCAGATTCAATAGACCCTGCAGATAAAATGACTTCTTTCTTCGCAAAAGCAATTCTCTTCATTCCTTGTTTTTCATACTCCACCCCGTAAGCTTCATTATCTCCTCGAAAAAGTATCTATTATTTGAAAAATAAATTACTTGAACCATTAGTATGCAATTTATTATGGTTTTTCAAAACTTACTCGAGTCCCCCTTGCATACTTTCGTATGGTCAGTGTTCGTCTCTGTCTTATTGGCTCGAGGAAGGCTGTATAAGTACTGCAGCGACGCCCTTGACGCTGTGTCAGTACAATTTTTGATGCGCCTTTTCAAAAATTAATAGTAATAAAATCATCATTCCGGTATTTATTACAACAATTAAAAACTGCAGAGTACCTTCATGGAAGGGGCCATTCAAATCAACCCGAGGAATTCCTGACCATTCCGATGCTTGAAGGAATTCTTCCGCTAAAGGGGCATATGGAGGCTTTCCAACGGTTAAAAATCCATTTTTGTGGTGATACATCGCTACAATTGTGCACAAAGACAAATCACGGTAAGAACGATAGAAAAATAGAATATGATATCAAAAATATGTATAGTAGTACGGTTGAATGTAGGATCATTTGGAGTATCTTCACACGAAACGCAATAATCCTCTGATTTTTTAAAAAACGATAAAACACTATCGTAACTCCATCTTTTATCACCAGTAACTTTAGCCCAATTATCATAATCTTGGCGATGACCTCTCAAATATATCATCCTATAATTCAAAATAGCATGCATATGTAACAGGTAATAGGATGTCGAAATGTTGGTGCTACAATTATGAAATGTATTTTACATGTTTAGATTAGAAGAGCCTCCTAGGTTCCTTCCACGGTTCCACATTGATTGCTTAAAATATAACATTGGCCCATCAAATAACACTCTACACACGATCAGAGTAGTACGACAAAGGTTTGTCCGTCTAATTAGCAATTACGCACCTTATTATTTAGGGAGAGGCACGCTGCTTTTTGGGGCTCAGTGAAAAATGTATAATCAATATCTGAGTGATTGAGGAGTAATGGACACATGACTGGAATCTACAAAAAAAAGGTTTCCGACAGAATTTAAAATCATTTCTTCAAAATGCTCGTGGAATTTCAGTAAGATTAAGTAAATAGAGTATTCACGTATTGTAGCGGGTTTTCTTCTCCTCCTCTTTCCAATAGAAGAACTGTGAAATGTTCGGATAATCTGTTTGCTACGACTTTAAAGATTCAAAATAAAATCTCATGATTCCCAATATCGTCCCCAAATTAATATTTTGCAGTTAGTACATATAGAAGTGAAATCTTTGTTGATCTTACCACTTCCAGCACTGCCTCCCCCAACTTCATGCGCATGTATAAATAAAACAAACAAATATTATGATATTATGGTTATATTTTCTGTATGGATAACGAGAATAATTATTATATTGTAAAACAGTGCAATTACCAACGATGAAATCATAATGATCTTCATTCTGAGATCCCACTGAGTGAGACGAAATGCTGTTGTCGTAACTATCTGCCTCAATATCTATTCCAGAGAAGGTTCGTATCGTTGTATCTAATGTGCTATGTAACAAGACATTAATCCAATATAATATGGACCGACTAAGGATGTTCATGGTTCAAAGATTACATTGACAATTTAAACTCTAAACCAAAAAATGTTCACAGTGTGCCAAAAATAAAAATGAATTTCCTATCTGTCTGATGCAATTTAATATGCACTCGTACGGGTAGGCAAATATTTTTGCTTTGAAGGACTAAAGCTAACTGAATCTCTTTAATTTATTTAGCATCTAATATCAATGAAAGCAGTGGGCAGGTAGACTTTGGTTATAATAATTATATTGTGGTGTTTGGATTATATATATATTCTTAGATGCATTCGGCACTTTTCTCTAAGCCTCGTGTATGTTGTCTTATCTAAGTAAAGTAGATGGAAGTATATATGTATGCACATAAAACTACAATAGAATTAACACAGAATGACTATCAAGGTAATAAATGACCACTCGTAGCTATATTGCTTTGTTGAGCGGCTATACTAATAACAGGGATTAAATTATTGTAGTGGGTAGACATTAATAGTAAAAACTTTCGCATCATGTTTACATATGCTTCTGCATGTTACACTACATTACGACACCAATTGGCAGTATATCTTTTTTCCATCTTCGCTTAGGGACTTTTTAAATCCTTTTCCCATTACTTCTTGGCCGCTGTGTTCGGGAAAACCATGGCTTCTACGATAAAATCTATGTTATTGTATATAGTGTATCTGTTTTTATTTGTTTTATATAGATAAGACCAAGGTACGACAGACTACTTAGAATATGATGGAAATTAAAAGGAATAAAAACGATTTGACCAATTTTTCATTCCTAACATATTTTGCAACTATTTTCCTACAATTTGTTTAAATAGTAACATAAATATGTGGGTGAATGTTCTTATAACATTGAATACCCTCTTGAAAATAGGTAAATGTGATTGGGTTTTGTTGTGGTTGGATATTCTTTGTATCCGCACATAATGGCACAAATTGTTGTATGAATTTCCCTATTCAATAAGTTTCATTATCCGAAAATGGTCATTAACATGTTCTACAAATACTAATCCAAGAAATTCTATAATTACATGGAAGGATTAACGATAAGGAAACATTTTCGCAAGGAAAAACAATAAAACTGGATAATCCAGATTAGATAACAGTTTTATTTAATAAATGCGTATTAGATTAAGGTTAGGTATGCCCTTGGTATGCCCATAGACGTGGATATTTGAACCTAACGATTAACATGCGCAACTAATAGATTTGGAAGAAATGTTACACTCTGATTAACTTGTAAATGCAATATACGTTTAAGCATTCAATGTGAAACCAAGCTATTTAAGCATATAATTGCGCAACACGAAATGTATGTAATACAGAAGTTCCTTCAGGTACATTAGCTGGTCGTTTTATGCCTTTGTTCTCTTCAATTCCGTCTACTGCTCCAACTAGGAAAACTGCATGTCTGTTTGATATTGATTTCAATACAAATGCACATTTAATAGTTTGCACGCTTGAATGAAATTTTGCAATGACTAGATTATGACATTATTACAACTTACTCCAGCCACCCATGGATTTTAGCCTCACCGCTATTTTGTTTACATCCAGTAGAACATTAAGGATGTCTGAAGTACATTATACTTAAATCTATTATGCTCACGCTTTGGTGGTTTTACATTTCATGTATGAATATCACAGTAATACTCTTTGAGTAGGCAAGGCAGTAATAATATTACCTACAGAGAAATACTATAATTACCATTTCATGCAATAGCAACTTGTAGTGCTTATAAGTAGGTTATGCTTATGCCGCTTTGTCATTTATGGCCATCGATATTGAAAGTTTCGTAGCACGTCTTTTCACCTAATGAATTACACCTAAATGCATTTCCACCTAAGTCAATTGAACTAAACGTACCTAACGCAATTACACCTAAAGAACATTAACACCTAAAACATTTACACCTAGACGGAATTCGCCCTAAAAGTCATTACACCTAAAAACGAAATTATTTTCCTTTTGCTGCTGCGGAGGTTGCTGCTATGCTGGCAAGTATCTAGTCTTATGTGTAAAAGGGTGTATAGTTTTTCATCTCACTATTTGGGTTGAATATTAAGAAATTTAGCAGTTAGTGTAACAATTTTGAAGAATTTAGTTTTTAGGTGTAATGACTTTTAGGGAAAATTCCGTCTTGGTGTAAATGTTTTAGGTGTAATTGCGTTAGGTGTATTTCCCCTAGGTCAATTAATTTACGTTTAGGTCAATTGACTTAGGTGTAAATGCATTAGGTGTAATGCATTAGGTGAAAAGACGTGGAACCGAAAGTTTTGAGCTGCAAATAAATGAATGGCAAATGTGCAAATTCACTCTCAAATGTTGGCAGATGTTCAAAAATCGTTGCTATTATAAAAATTCAGAGGTACTTGTGAATGCATCAACAAAATCATTATGTACCCTCTGAAAATCATTTTATACTACTCTTTCGCAGAAATGCACGTCTATTTAATATTGACTTCCATAAAAACATCTATAGAGTGCACTTGGCTCATTTATCGTGATTTGGACTGTTTGCGACCGCCAATGAAAAGCGAAAGGATAAACTACAGCCTGTTTAAATTTCATGACAATACCTAAGGCAAGATTAATATTCCTCACGCATTTGTGTTTCAAGTATTTGATGGTGAGCTTTGAACAGATGAACTAGTCATCGAAGAAGGATGATGTCTTTAATCTTATGGAAATGTGAATATAACTGCTATTGGGCAATCCCAAAGTGAAGGTTAATAATTTTTGTTCCTAAGACGTTGTCCTACAATCTTATACACAGAGCTATTTATTTTCTAAATGATCAAGTCACTCTACTAATGGGTGCTTTAGTGTAAAATCATCGTAGTATGTCTTGAATCTGTACTATGCTACCTACAGATACTAATAATGCTTTAGTACTAGAAACATCTAGTTTAATAAATACACAGGATTCTGACTGATAAATGTGCAGTGACTATATAGCTATGCCCACTCTCCTAGTAATTAGTAGAATTGTCTGCCACTTTAAAACAAACTCGAATCAGTGAACAAAGTTGCAAATAGTTGCCTATATATGCACGAGGCACGAAAAATGACATTGTGTGTTCGCGAATCAATCAGCAACAGTGACTGTAATTTTTAATTGTTATTAAGCAGGAAATATACGTCCATAGACTTAATTCCTGATTTCTTGTTCAATTCACAAAAAGTCTACTTAGACTAGGTGAAACATCCAGAAGTCATGCTTTCAAAGCTTCAATTTTCAATGTCACAGAGCAACAATGTTATTGTTACAAATATTTATTATACAACGCTCCCAAGATAATGTAGAGATATTAATAAACACATCGCGTACAACATTATTGGCACAACACTACATTATTGCGCATGTATTGAGTATTGTTGTTTATAAAACAGACATACTGACATACATACACGTTTGCTAATTCAATAACATTTATTACTTCCTCTCTAAAAATACCACACAGATTTTATGGCTTTATTTATCTATACGCATACTTACTACTAATTACACAAAACAAAGTTAAAAATTCAGATATTCTCATTTTACATGTGAACGTGATCTTTCTCACCCACAATGACCACACACATGCAGGAAAACAAGCTTTTAATCTTAGTAACTTTACCAAAAGTAAAACCGTATATGTATTGTAAATCTAACAAAACTTCCACATCCCAATACATCTCTTAACCTCATATCTGTAGGTACACGATTATTTCATGGTATAATCGATTACGAGGCTAGAAAAGTACAAAATGTTTTTGCTTACACTAGATAAGGAAGATCAATGTAATGTAAATGTAGTAATTATTGTTTAGCTAATAAATCCATCCGCAGGTGTAACTCCATAACTCATTACAGCTAATTTATTGGATTCATGCTATACGTTCTTTCATACATTGGTTTGCTTATATTTTATAGTGCATATCACAAGCCTGAATTAAACTAAAATGACGACACTGATTGATTAGGAGGTAGTTTCAACTGTCTAGACGAAACATGGGAGTAGCATAGTCGTAGTGAACACTGTGAAATTGAGTAAAATAAAGAATTTCCTGACAAGAGAGGTTGAAAATTTTCATGAAAACACTAATTACATATGAATCTTTAAACTACTCCCGATTTACTTCATATATGGGTACAGTTAGAAGACAAATCATTATAGTTTGATAAGATAGATGGAGAATGTTGAAGACCGAAATTTTATCTAACTATATTATTATTTGGAAGTCAAATTTTTACAGAAATTAAAATTCTTCTAGGAATTCTAAGGCAAATAACTATACTTGATGTGATAAGTGATAACCAATCGTAAATGCCCCTTCAGAATTTCTATATGCACACGAATGTTGTTGGGAGAGCCAGCATATTGCTTAAAATGATTAATGACAAACATACAGGTATAGGCTTTTGTATATATATAAACTCATCCCAGTTTGTAGCTACGTAATAATTAGAAGTAGCTTCACAGCTTAATCAAACAATAAAATC
Source organism: Tomocerus maximus (assembly GCA_019776445.1). Classification (NCBI taxonomy): domain Eukaryota; kingdom Metazoa; phylum Arthropoda; class Collembola; order Entomobryomorpha; family Tomoceridae; genus Tomocerus; species Tomocerus maximus. The sequence continues at coordinate 10,727 of JABASH010005973.1, forward strand.
CAAATGAAAAACATTTGGTTTCATGTTGGTGAAGTGGGTATATTGGTTGGTTCTACCTACCTATAATATCTTCAAGGGTGAATATTAGTTACCAAATAATTGGGGAAAACGTGCCAATAAAACAATGGTAGCAATATTAAAATGAATGCATAATCGTAAGCACTTGCCTTAAAAAGTTCCAATTCCTTGACACAGTTACTCATTATGGTTCTTTGTTCAGTTGTCCAACTCGTGTATTTATAGTCAAAAATTGCAAAACAATACACAAATTGTGAGGTAATTGTGCATCGATATTTATGGCTAGCATCCATGCTTTAAGTATACTTATGTATTCAGTCCTATCTACACCGGTAATTAATTAAACTATGACTAAAATGACATTGCAGTACTTACTGCACAGAATTTGGTTGTATGGAGTGAGTATCAAGAATTAGCTGCGCTCCTCTTTCTGCTATCATTATTGTAGGGCCATTTGTGTTTACAGATACGAGATCAGGCATGATCGAAGCATC
>JABASH010005974.1:0-11237 GCA_019776445.1 Tomocerus maximus
CGCTATTGACTTGACTTGATTGAAATCGGGTAGATCTCTTTCAAGGTTGTTTTGACCACTCTTCGGTTGTCATATTTTAGATAGGCAGCATTTTTCATTCGGTCAAAACATCTGGCGCCCCTGGTTAGGACGTTGTCGATTGCCAGTTTGGACTTGTTGTTTTTGGACATTTCTGTGTTTTTGGGTGGAGTTCTGGAACCGTTGACCGACGATGGATAATTTGAAGAAAGAACGTACTCCTCTTCGTACTGCATTTACGAGAACTGCTAATCTACTTGATGACGAATTAAAGAAGGATGACTACAGTGAAGTAACGGTCAACGCACTCATCAGGCAACTGGAAGATAAGTTCGGTCGATTGTCGGCAGTAGAAGATTTAATTCTAGAAAAATTACGTGACGACGTTAGTGTGAGCGAAGACGATTATAATGCTGAATTTGAAACCGCTGAAGCCTATAGGGACCGGTTGAGTGCAATCCGAGCTCAAGTTGAGAAGAAGTCGTCAAGTGTGGCAACTAAGGATAGAAATGAGGACTCCCAAAGTGTGTCCGGTGATGCTGCGGCCCTTAATAGTCAGAGGAAGTATCAGCTACCGAAGATTGAGTTTAAGCAGTTCGGTGGTGACATTAGGGATTGGTTAGCATTTTGGAGTCAGTTTCAGAAGATCCATTTGGATACGGAAGTTGCTGCAGAAGATAAATTTCAGTATTTGCGTCAAGCAACAGTGGAAGGTTCTAAGGCTAGAGAAGTTGTGGACAGTTTTCCTCAGTCAGCAGAAAATTACCCCAAAGCAATTGCGCATATTAAAAGCCGTTTCGGAAATGAAGATACTTTGGTGGAAGTGTATGTGAGAGAGCTGCTGAGGTTAGTACTGAATAATGCCTTGAATCAGAGAATGAAAATATCCCTTGTATCACTCTACGATAAGTTGGAGGCTCAATTACGTGCGTTGGAGACTCTAGGAGTGACTACAGATAAGTTCGCATCCATTTTGTATCCCCTGGTGGAGTCAAGTTTGCCGGAAGATGTTTTGAGAGCGTGGGAACGAAGTAAGGTTACTACTGTCATTAGTGCAAGTGCAGACGGGACAGCAGGGACATCCAATCGTCTCTCAAATCTGATGACTTTCCTCAGAGGTGAAGTGGATGGAGAAGAACGCATCAGTTTGGCTCGGGCTGGTTTCGGTCTTTCAGAAAGTAAAGGAAAATTCAGCAAGAAGTTGAAAGAAGAAAGCGAAGCTAACGTACCAACTGCGGCGGGTTTATTTAGTGGCAGTCAAAGTTCATTTAAGAAAAGCCACACCTGTATTTTTTGTGAAAAGGAACATGAAAGTTCTATGTGTTTTCAAGCTAGGAAATTGTCACTGGAGGAGAAAAGAAAAATAATTCAAGAAAAGAAGGTTTGCTTTGTTTGTTTAAATAAAGGACATATGTCAAAATTCTGCAAAGCAAAAATCCAGTGTCAAGTGTGCTTGAAGAGGCATTATACCATTTTATGTGGGGAGCTTCCTGCCCACAATGTGTCAAATAAGAAAAAGGAAGAAGATACTGTTCCCAAATCCAGCGACAAGGTTTTAGCAAATCAAATGTGTTCTGCTGATGTCTCGTTGCAAACCTTGATGGTTCGAGTGGTTATGGGCAGTCAAGAAAAACTAGTTCGTGCTATCATCGATACGGGGTCCCAAAGAACTTATGTAAGTGCTGCTCTTGTCAATAGTTTAAATATGAAAGAAGTTGGACAAGAAAAGATTGTACATAGTTTGTTTGGTGGGGTGGAATCCAAAGAACAGCTCCATCACCTTTTTGAAATTCGTGTTTGTAATTTGGAGCGAAGTTATTATTGCAGATTTAAGGCTTTGGACCAACCTTTGATTTGTGGGACTATTCCTCGTGTCCGTATGGGTTCATGGATGGCCGAACTAAGTAAAGAAGTTGTTTTATCCGATGTTGGTGAAAGATCTCCAGAAGTTCAGTTACTCATTGGCTCAGATATTGCTGGCAAGTTATTTACTGGAAAGAAGTACCAGATGAGCAATGGATTGGTGGCACTGGAGACTCATTTGGGTTGGACGCTACTCGGAAAAATACCTGAAAATAATCTCCGGAAGAATAATGTGTTGATTTCTCTATTGTCTACGGAATCAAGTATAAGTGATCTGTGGAAGCTGGAGACAATAGGAATTATGGATTCTGCCGTGAAGAAAAATAAGTTAGAATGTCAGCAAAGTGCTATGGATCACTTTAATGTGACAGTGAGGCGGGAGGGTGACGGTCGCGTTGAAGTTTCGCTGCCTTGGATTGAAGGACACCCACCACTCAAGGAAAATAGATTGCTTGCTGAAAAGAGACTGATATCCATGAGTAAGAAATTAAATGAAGAAAACAGATTGGACTATCAGAAAATTTTTGATAAATGGGAAGAAGACCAGATAATTGAAAGGGTCCCTGTGGATGAGTTGAATAATTTCGGGCATTATTTGCCACATCGACCAGTCTTCAACCCAACAAGTAAAACTACCCCAGTTCGCCCGTGTTATGATGCATCTGCCAAGGAGAAGAATTCAGTGTCTCTGAATGATTGTTTGGAGAAAGGACTTAATCTGGTGGAATTGATAACTGCCATTTTATCGCGATTCAGAATCTACCGATACGGAGCGATGTCTGATATCGAGAAAGCCTTTCTACAAATTGGTTTGCGTCTAAAGGATAGAGATTTTCTACGGTTTCTCTGGTGGGAGAAAGAAGACCCGGAGAAAATTGCGGTGTACAGACACCGTCGAGTTGTTTTTGGAGTGTCCAGCAGTCCGTTTCTACTTGGAGCTACATTGAATCATATTTTGGACGATGCACCGAAGTGTTTACAAACTACAGCAATTAAGTTGAAGTCGTCACTTTATGTGGACAATTGTATTGCTAGTTTTAATAGCAAAGAGGAAGTGTCGACGTTCGTGAAGGAGTCTGTGGATTTGTTGTCGGCTGCCAAATTTAATCTCCGCGGTTGGATTTTTAGTAAAGATATTGAAACGCCGGGAGAAAGTAGTTATCCAGTGCTCGGACTTGTGTGGAATTTGTTGAATGACACTCTATCTTGTGACATGAGTAGTATTTCGGAATACAAGTGTCAAGTTATTACGAAAAGAAGCATTCTGTCTGCTGCTCATCGTGTTTTCGATCCAATTGGATTTACCACGCCTTTGTTGCTGTGTCCGAAGTTGTTTCTTCAGGAGCTGTGGAAGGAGAAGATAGGTTGGGATGAACCTCTACCCGATGGCATTACTAAAAAGTTTGCGTCGTGGGTGAAGCAGCTGTCTGTTCTAAGTGAGTTGAAGATACCTCGGTGGTTCGAAGGGACAGACAGAATCAAAGAAAAATGGACGCTTCATACCTTCTGTGATGCCAGTAAGTTAGCGTTTGCTACCTGTGTGTTTATTCGGATAGAGAAAGAAGAGAAAGTTGTTGTTCATCTCATTCAAGCTAAAGCAAGAGTTGCACCGATTTCGGGAGTGACTATACCCAGATTAGAATTGTTGGCTTGTGTTATCGGTGCTCGGCTGGCAAGTAGTGTGAAAGAAGATCTGGGATTAGAAGATATTCCATGTTTTTACTGGACGGATTCCATGAATGCCCTATTTTGGATAAAAAATGACGATGCTTGGGGAACTTTTGTGTGGAATCGCGTTAATGAGATTCGAGCTCTGAGTCGAACTGAAGATTGGCGTCATGTTCCTGGTGTGAAAAACCCAGCGGATCTCCCTTCCCGTGGATGCTCTGCCACTCAACTAGTGGAATCGAAATGGTGGGAGGGACCGAATTGGCTGAAAGATGCTACGGATGTATGGCTGTTGGGTGAAGATGTTGTCTGCGACCAGGACGTGATTAATTCAGAGAAAAAGAAGACCGTTGTGTCAAGTCTTGCTGGACGGAAAGTTGTTAGTACGAAATGGATTTCGGATTTATCCAGTGAGTATACCAAGATTTTGCGTATTGTGGCTTTAATCAGACGTTTCATACGAGGATTTAAAAAGAGAGTCGCTGAGAAGAAGGAAGGAAGTTCGAGTTCTAAGGAGACTGGAAAGTTTGAATGCCTATCTGCCTCGGAGATAAATGATGCAGAGAAGATTGTTGTCAAGGTCATTCAAATGGAAAGTTTCAAGAAAGGTGATTCCTGCATTAGCAATTTGCAAGCATTCGAAGATTCTGACGGGATGCTGCGGGTAAAGACTCGAATTCTTAATAGAGACGATAATGAGGATTTCAAATCTCCATTTGTGCTTCCTTCTCATCATGCGCTGGTGGATATGCTGATTAAGTCAAAACACGAGGAGCTCTCACATTGTGGAGTCCAAGTGTTGATGTCGTCGCTCCGTGAGAAGTTCTGGATTATTAAATCACGGAGAACAATTCGAAGTGTTATTGGAAAATGCGTGACGTGTAAGAGGTTCCAGTCAAGTCCCATCTCAAGTGTTCCTACTGCGCTGCCAAAGGAAAGGGTCAGCGACGCTGCAGTATTTCAAGTTACGGGTGTGGATCTTACTGGCCCGCTTTTCCTGAAGAATGGACAGAAATGTTGGATAGTGCTCTTTACGTGTGCCTTTTATAGAGCTATCCATCTGGAGTTAGTTGTGTCGCTGTCTACTGAAGCCTTTTTGCAAGCCCTGCGTCGGTTTGTGAGTCGAAGAGGAAGGCCTTCCGTTATTTATTCTGATAACGGGACGAATTTTGTTGGTGCGGAGAATCTATTCAAGGGGTTGGACTGGAAGAAGATTGAATCAGTTGCCGGTGTTCAACGAATAGATTGGAAATTCATTCCCCCAAGTTCCCCTTGGTGGGGGGGATGGTGGGAGCGACTCATAGGATTGGTGAAATCACTTCTTCGTCGAGTTTTGGGGAGAGCAAGATTAGAGTACGAGGATCTGTTGACGATTCTTTGTGATGCCGAAAATGTAGTGAACTCTCGCCCATTGACGTATGTCTCGGAGGATGTGAATGATTTGGTTCCAATCACCCCTATGATGTTTCTCCAAGATATGAAAGTAAGTGATGTTCCCGACTTGGATGTTATGGATGCAGATGGATTAAACCGGAAGTATCGCTACAGGCAGAAGCTGCGTGAGGATTTGAGTAGTAGATTCCGAAAAGAGTATTTGAGTCAGCTGGTCCACCAACGTCGTGGAAAAGGAGAGAAGACAGACATCGGTGTTGGGGATATCGTCTACGTTGGAAGTGACAATAGTAAGCGTTTGAATTGGCCACTTGGAAGAGTCATGGAGGTGTTTCCCGGCAAGGATGGTCATGTAAGAGTTGCTCGAGTGAAGACTTCGTCCGGAACTGTGACTAGGCCTGTTCAACGTCTTTATCATTTGGAAGTCTCTTCGTGTCAACGGGATGAATTAAGTGAAAAGTGTGAAACCCCACAAGAAAGTGAAAGTGATGTGTGTTATGTTACCCGTTTTGGTCGAAGGGTGAAGAAACCTGATAAGATCAATCTTATCAATTTTATTTCATAAACATTTGTGTAATATGTGGTTTTTGTAGTTTATGAATTTGCTTGATTAATTGATTCAATAATGTAATGTTATTCTTTGTTTTTGGGCATTTTGATTAATTAATTTTGTTTGAGTTCCTTTTTATGGGTAACTCAAAGGTGGGAGTGTTGAGAATCGTATGTAAAATGTAATTATTTGTTTAACGCCGCTGTATGCATTTTATTATTATTGTATGTGTGCTGGGCTGCGCGGCGGTTGAGAATTGATTCCGAAGTTGAATATTGAATTCATTTTGATTGTATTTGTAAGATTCTGGCGTGGTTGTAATAGACTAATCGAATCGTGCTGGCTGATTCGGAGCTTGGTCTGACCAGAGTTTTAAGTATTTTGTTTTTCCCTAGTTTGGGGTTTGTCGTCACATCTCACTGTGTTTGGAGAGTGACATTTGTATTTAATAGGGGAGTTTCGTAACTGGTCAATAAAGTTAAGTGTTACTAGACTCCAAAGATTTGTCCTGTGTCCGTTTGATTGCCAACTCGCTATTGACTTGACTTGATTGAAATCGGGTAGATCTCTTTCAAGGTTGTTTTGACCACTCTTCGGTTGTCATATTTTAGATAGGCAGCATTTTTCATTCGGTCAAAACATTAGGTATGTATACATGCCGCTATCTAATAGTACTCCAATCCGACTATTCCTATTGATGCAAACAATAAAGCAAGTGCCACTACAAAGTGTATGGCATGGTACCTACGTACTATTGTATAAGCCTTCTCATGAATAACGCACTTCTCCCGATGTACATAACAATTTATTAAATACTTCAGTAACTTCCAATTAAGTCGCAATCAAAATCTTCCCAAATTACTACTATTGACAGAGAAGTGGAATACTTTATTACATAATAATATTTATTGTATCATGTGCAGATGTTATCACGCTTTATGTACAGCACTACTTGTACATATACAAATAATAATTGTGTGCATAACTTGAGTTTAATAGTGACATATAGTGGTGGTTTGTACCACTATGCATTAATTTGGTGAAATAACATCCGAATCTGTACTATAAATATGCAAATCCGTTTTATTAAGAGATACTTGGGCTTGTGCTCTACTAAGGAATGTATCAAAGTACTATTATCAAATACCATCTGTAGCCCCGTTTATAAAGCAAGCAAGTTACAATTGCGACCAGTCTTACATAAATTATTATTAGCATGCCAATGTGCAAATTGACTGTTAAATAACCACGCTGAATTCACATTGCAGCGCAGTTGGGAAACAAAACACAGATATGAGATATTTGTGAATGAGAGAAAACTTTTATGCTATGAAGGTAAAAATTTTATGCATTGCACATTCTGCAGGAGATGACTCAAAATCGCTATTTCTATTACGATGTAGAATTTATTTAAGTTATTTTGTACGAAAATACCAAATCAAATTATTTACAATTGATAAAATAAACATTTTATCTCTCAGAGCCCCGTTTGAGCACAACTTGTCGTTTGGATCAAATTTGTAAAGGTATAAAGGTCTATTTATGTTGTCTGGCCTTGGCACCACAATTGCTCCAATCAGCACATTTATTGCGTCATTTATTCGCTAGCTAGTCCGACTGAAAGCAAGTTTGAAACTAGGCTATTTGGCTAACAAAGCATAATAATACCTAAAAGTGGGAGAATGGAGTTTTCTCATGCCAAAAAGGCCCATCACAAAATATCAGGAAAGTTATTACTTATTATTACCTAGATAGGTATAACAGGCACCGCCGAGCACTGAGTAATTTAGTTTATTGGGACATGTAAGATAATGTAAATATTCCATAAATAACTTTGGTAGAAAACTTTGCTAGGAGGAAGACTGAAGTCATCGAGGAAATAAACTTTGCTGTTACTTACAGCTTTTAATACATCATGTAGATGCATCCACAAGAGACGCCCACGCAGGCAAAAAACAAGGAGTCAAGGTACAGGGCTCCAGTATTTTCAGAATGCATCTACTTGTCAGGAGTCTAACTGCCGAATTCTGCATCCCCCTTGTACTCGACTTGAAGTCTATCTAAATCTATCTAATCTAATCTAGTCTAACTAAATAAATCTGAAGATTCGTCTTTGTGGAAAGTCAGCAAGTGGAAGGATGCAGGAAGGGATTTCAAAAATGCAGCAATCCTGAAGATGAATTTCAAAACGAGCACTTAAATGCAGCTCATTTATATTCTTATGACATGAGTTGGCTGAGCTCTTACTATTCCCTATTGCTCACTCGAAGATAAAAGCATTTACAGATATGGATCTATTGTGCGGTGGACATAAAACTATGCTGAAGTACCTGCTGCAGTCTATATAGTCAATGGAAACTCTGGAAACATAAAAAGTTTGCACAATTGGCCAACAATCAGAGTGGAACCAAAGAGAGGGAGAAGTTGACAAAAGATGTACGTCTCAAAAAGTTATGAGACTTTTGATTTTTTGTCAATTTATATGGGAGACTAATGATGCGTTGGTCTTAGAAGACTTACCACAAAGTCATGACGACATAAGGAGTCCAGCAGAACACGAAGACACACACAATGATGACTGTCAGCCGAAGTGTGCGGCCTTTTGCCCGAGATATATTTGATGCAGCGTTATCACTTCTTCGTAGGACCATCGATTGCTGAGGTTTGTGTTTAGAATCCGGACTCTCACTTTCCCCGCTTCTGACCTCCGAATTCAGCTGTGGATGCCTACAGTGGTTTTCCTTATCACCACTGTCACGAGGAGATAGCCGAGTTGTGTTGTTACGCTTCAGGTGCAGAAGACCTTTTACTAAATAAAACAGACGAACATTATTACAGCAAAGTAAATATCAAAATAGCCCGTGCGGATCCTAAGTTCTGTGGTCTATCCCTAACTGTCTAAATTGCACCGGTGGATTATGCCAAGCACTAAAACAATAAAGATCTCTGCAATAAAAAATAGTTAAATATATCGTCACATCATCGAAATAATGTCACCAGCAGAAATAAGACGGTAAGAAATAAGAAAACACTATAGTTACAGATGAATACAGTAGGATACTATAAGTCGTAATAGTATTAGAATAGGTATTCACAGACTGTTGGTATGTACAAGCTAGATGCGTTTTCATTATGGAGCAATAAGAACGGAGAAAGCAAATGCACGGGGATTTTCTTTATGTACTCAAATGTAACTGTAGATGAGCTTCTTCTTCTTTAGTTACATGAGATACTTTCAGCAATTCCTTTAACAATCCACAAGTAGTGCAGTGGCATAAATATACAATTTTATGCAGGAATAATCTATTGATGCTCTACTCAATTACAGAAGAAGGTTGCATTGCATCAGATGCTCCATTGACGTCATCAGGGAAAGTAAATTAAATGTTATGTGTGTAGTATTAACGAAAGTCTAGACTGAACTTTGATCTCCCATGTTGATCCGAAATGTAATATTGCCAGAGACATTAGAACCAAAATTCGGCTTTACAGTTAAGAAATGAAGAAGTAGATTGAGTTATAGAATCTCACCAGACGCAGTTCGAAAATGTGAGGAGACGTTATTAAGCGATTGATCTGTGTGTGCATTGCCTCCTCCGGAGGTCTGTTCCCTAGACTTGCGAATAATCTTACATGAGATCATGGTGTACGTGAAAATAATGACGATGAGTGGTGCAAAGTACATCGCAGAAACAGATAAAATACTGTACAGTCTCAAGTCTTCAGGCTTCGAGAGGAATGACTTTGTAACACACTGCCTGAATGCTGGGAAGTCGGGATGGCTCACCACATCGAAGATGATTGTCTGAAAACAACAAAAAACTTCTTCAACATTTAAGTCACAGACATTCATGGGCCACATATTTATAATTACACCGCTGCATTGCTGTTGCACCTTGTCCGTAGTAAATTCAATATCTACGCTACTCACCCTACTGTTAAGTACAGTTTCCTTCCAAATTAAATCCCCTTTAGGGACATGATATTATATTACATTCGTGGACAGCGAATACTAGAAACATGAGAATTTCATTTCACAGTGTTGAGACAGATGCTCATTGCATGTGCATTACATGTATTAATTTAGAATGTGGAGAAACATAAAAATTTGGGAGGATAGGAATGTGAGTTGGAATGGACAGCTATTAGCATGTTCGGCTGAATGGAGTGCAATTGCATTTTATGTAATACATGATCCTACGAAATAGAGAATGAAATGAATTAGAAATTTTAATTTGACATTCAAACGAACATATGCTGGACGAAAAGTTTATCTACTTTATCATACCTAGTACTACCGCATACTACCGATCTACAATTTAGCAGTCGCATCATCAGAAATCGATTACAAGGAATACCTACTGCTTTTGTATCCCTGCATCTTTGCCAAAACCCGTAATCTGCGATGCTATTAAGTTAATAGGTAAGCCCTTTCTTCATCATTTTATTGCATCGCCTATATGTAAAAGGTTATTATATTTATTATCCTTACTTGATGTCGCCAGGCTTTTCGACAGAGTATTGTCTACCGGATACAAGCAGATGCGGACAAGTTCCAGCGAAGCCCAGTGGCTCTTTGTAACATTATACGTTGCGATACAAATCGAATAGCATTACCCATCTAGGTAGAAGTAATTTTCTCTTCACAGCACGAATTTTATTTGTTCAATACTTTCCCCGGAGAATGACTACAGTAATTCAATTTCTAAATGAACGTGGGCCCAGTGAAAGTTTTAATGTCAGTTCATTTTCCACAATTTGGCAGTAGATGGGTTGTAATTGTAAAGTTTATAATAGCTTTTATATCAGTGTGTAGAGACACCAGAAAGCTCCAATCTAGCATGAACTTAATAATAATCAAGTTTCAAGTTACCAATACTTAGAGTGGAAACCCCTATAAAAATCCAATTTAAGACCAAAATTAAACGTTATTTACCTCCCATGGACCAGATTTTCGCGAATTTCAAATTTATACAATTTTTATCATTTTAGAAATAAGCCCAGTTTAGTTTTAGCTCCCCCGAGGAAGCGAGCTTATAGAACCGCACAGTCCGACCCCCGGTAACACCCGAACGCATGGACGAATTTTCACCAAACTTGGCAAAAACATTGCGTATGCACCTTTGATGATCCCTGTTGATTTTTAATATAGTAGTAGTCCAAATTTTGACTGACTTTGCACATTTTGATAGTCAAATTATTCAGTCAGAGGAACTTATAGTTAACTCTGTATGTGAATACTATATATATCTGTCTGTCTGTCCGGAAACTTGTCCCCGCGATAACTTTCGAACGGATTAATTACAATACGCTCAAATTTTCTGTGTCATTCATAGGGGTCATTGGACCCCTGAGTACGTGGATAATTTTAGTACGGTTCATATAGTAGAAACTCGCACCACAGCTCATTCGAAAGCTAAAAGATCGTGGAACACAGCTGTGTAGGTCAAAGCATGTACAGGTCAAAGGTCAAAAGTATGTAGGTCAAAAGTTATTGGCACATTTTGAAAATTGAAACTTAGTGCAGCAAAATTGTCGTCAATGGGGCACATTATGATATTCAAAATATATGTCAAGTTATTATGCACACAGAAAGCCACAGTAAATATAAATATTCGTGTTTCCAATGAAATGATAAGTAATAATTTTAAACTAAACTTGAGCGATCTTCTGTTACGGCTTGCCGTAGGTTTCTGTTTGATATTGGTAAAATATTGCCCATTAATGCCTAGTTTATAGTACAGGA
>JABASH010005975.1:0-11237 GCA_019776445.1 Tomocerus maximus
GTAATACAACCTACATGAGTGATCATGCTGACGCACTAGAACAACATAAGTATTAAGATTTCAATCTACTAAGGAAAAGCATAGCTACTTAGCAGAAACCTTTAAACCTTAATCCAAAAAGTTTAGAATTACACATATAGTTGTCTACATGTAGCTTACTTAGGCATCTTGATTAATGTGTCTGTTTATAAGTTATAAGGAATTTTTATAGGAAGTTAGGTTAACTTCGAGACAAATGCTGTTCTCATATATTTTTATTTAGGTACAGTTTTATTATTGCATCTTTACGTACCTACAAGTAAATCTGACTCTTCACTTGTTGAGATGATATAAAAGATAAAGCATTAATAGCCACAAGCGCCATGCTTTTAGGAATAGATATGTAATACGTACATAAACTTCTGAAATGCTAAGTCAAGCAGACAATACGTAAGTGTAAGCTGAGTTTTTAAGATTGAGATGGGTGTGTCCGTTTCCTTTCAAGAGCCTACCTCAAGTATAAATATACTCTGATCTGTTTCTCAGTTGGGATATCATCCCATAAAAACACGAGTAGTCATACAAGCATACGATGAACACGTAAACTTATTGTATTGGTGGGTAAGTAGAGGCTATAATGTTTTTGCTACAATTGCAACCTCTCACAAGTGGACTCGGAAAATATCCAACTCACTACTTTTATTAAATTTTTTGAATGAGCAGGTTAATTGCAAACCTGCACACTGGAATGTACTCATATTGCAAATGCACTGATTGAATGGATATTTTATACCTCTTCGAAAAACTATTTGAAAAAGTGCCTTTGATAATAACTGTGTAATTAGAGGATTGTGTATGCATCTTTTCAACGATCGTTCATTGTATGTTCACTTATGCGTTATCGTTGGTGGTATTCTTTTGTTTGAGATATAATAATTACTAGCAAACTAGACAAACTGTCATTAAACCTATTTAGTTACCAGCAGAATCATTTGCAATTTTATATTAATGAAAAGATTGGGAGTGCTAATTTTTCTTCTTTTAATAGTAGTATATTTGCACAAAATAACACTTATTAGTTGGCAACTTGTGTACGATACGACGTACTAAAGGTATGGTAGGATTTTAATGAGCAATAAAATATTTGCAAAGTGATTCCTGTAGAGTCTGAAGATACTGCAGATATTTCTAGGCTTGACAAGCCGCACTAGGAATGTATGAATTATTGAATGAAATTAATATGCCGGTTAGTTGAGCTGTATCTTACATGTTGCTTTAGGAAGTTTGCGAAGGAATAGATGATACAATAAAGCAAACTGGATAAAATGGCTTAATTATATAGCCGGCTGGACTGGCCGGAGTATATCCTATTTGTAATTGTGAAATCAATAAAAAGATGCGTACCTAAAGAATACCTTCAATAAATTGATATTCTTGTTGGTATGCACCTGGTAGAGGGAAACGAAAGAATCTTGCGAAATAACTGACTGGCAAATGTATTTTAGAGGTGTGTACTATGATGTACCTACTAATATTATGTATTCATACAGATATAAACCTGATCACGTCGAAGAAAACTTATAGAGCCGAAATGAACAACTCATTGTTGATTGTCAAGGTCAATCTTCAGGTATAAATTCATAAGACAAAGATCCTACTCGTCACTTGTACAACTAGCAGCTTTAGCATTCGCAGCTTCAGTCTCCACGACAAAACCTCAGCAATCAATATGAAATCCTTCGTAAGTGCACCTAATTTTACAATTTTTCGACTCTGAATCAGAAAATTCTTTGCAGAAAATTGTAATTTTTTATTTCCATTTGCACAGATCGTTTTCTCTGCCGTTTTGGCTTGTGCTTCAGCCGGAGTAGTCTACTCTGGACTCGGAGGACAAATCATTGGAGCCCCAGTTCTTGCCCAAACTGTTGTTGCCCCAGCAGTTACCTCCAGCCAATACCATGCCCAAGATGAGCTCGGTAAATATTCCAAAACTTTTTTGTATTTAATTTTTGAAAAGAAATCAGCAAAAAATTGTCTGAGATGTGTCCAATTTACTGGTTGAAATGCCGTTCCAGTTCTGTAAGTTAATGTCTTTCTGTAATTAGGTCAATACTCTTATGGCTATGCTGGAGGCCCAAGTGCCAAATCCGAAGTTAAGACTGTTGATGGAATTACCCGTGGAGCTTACAGCTACGTTGATGGTACTTAAATAAAAAATAAATGTACATATACTTAAATGAATTTGAATTTAAGATATTAAATGCATATATTTTTGTTTTGTATAGCTAATGGACTCGTTCAACAAGTAAACTATGGTAAGATTTTCAAAAATTTCCTCTATTTATGTAAATATGCGGATCACAAATGGAATCTCAGGAAAAGCCATTTACATTGTAGCTAATTGAGAATTTTTATTATTCAGTTGCTGATCCAGTTAACGGATTCAGAGTTGCTGCTACCAACTTGCCAGTCGCCCCAGCTGCACCCCTTGCCGTCCACCCAGTTCATATTGCTGCCATTCCCCAACAAGTCCAAGATACCCCAGAGGTAGCTCAAGCTAAGGCTGCTCATTTCGCCGCAAAGGCTCAAGCTGAGGCAGCTGTCCGAGCTGTTCTTTAAATCAGCATAATTAGACCCAGTGTGTCGGATTTCCGCACATTCCGTTTTATATGTTGATTTTGTACAAGATCTTTTACAACATCATGTAAATGAAACCATCATTTAGCAGAAACCAAAAGCCATCACCAAATCTACCATCCAACGAAATGTAAACATCATTTTTAATGATTGACAATAATGCTCTTGAACCAGTAGTGTTGTTATTCACTTAGTAATGTATAAGTAGTTAGACCTTTTTCGTTTTCTTTGTTATTCTGTTGAAATGGTTGACTTTTAATACATAACACCTGTTATTTTATTGCATTTACTGACTGATTCGATACCACAATTCGTTCAACTTGTTTTTCATCCTTCCTACTAAAGAGTATTTTCATTACATCGTATTGACACTTGTCTATCCTATACTTATTACATCCCATAGACAATAACATTCGAAAAGCCTTGCTAAACTTATGTCTAATCAGTCAGCGTAGGGATAGTTTGTTTTCCAACTCTTGTGAATGCTGATCAATAAAACTGTTCTTTATCTTTAGTATTGCATTATTAGTGAAGTAGTCCACAAGCGAAATTATTTCATACAAAGGATGAATTGCATATAGATTTCTTGTCTTGTCCCGGGCTCTAAATAATGGAAAATCAAATAATAAAGCAAAAATGTTCACAGTGATTAGTTAATTGATTAATGATATAGGGATTATAAAGGTTCCAACAAATTCCACTGAAACAGAACACTAACAGCGTAACTAGAAATCTTTGATTTATGCTTTTACCTGCTGCGCCATAATATTTCTTCAGAAATACAATGCTAACCCCATGTGTGTTGTAAAGTTGTAAATATTATGCCTCTACTATACTAAGTAATAGATTACACAAACTTAGATCAAATAATATGGTAATAGTACTGTACATCGTACTTAATTAACGTATTGAAAACTGCATCCAAGCAAAAATACGTTTCCTTTTGTGATGTGGTATCTGCGTGTGTACATTTAAATTCTTATCACCGTAAGCCTGGACTAGCCGTAAAAATGTAAATCGTAATCATATGTAAATATGAATTTTCCTCGAAATGAAACAATATTGAAAAAATTTATAAATGTGCAATACACACATACTATTTACGTACACATCTACTACTGCTCATCCACTAGCACCTCCAACGCAAAGTTCAGGCGAAAAAACGATAAAATATATTTAGTTAGGATTCTCTCAGCTAGTAATTTCTTACAGTAACATAAACGTAGTATTTACCTTAAAGAAGTTGGCAAGCCTAAGTCTTCATAGTTTACAAATAGTTAAGAATAGGCTAGGACGATAGATGCTGATATTAGTTGATGGTATATGAAGTACTGAAAAGCATATCAGAATAGGAAATATTATCGACAATAGATGACTTAAGTATAAGACAACTTATTAGACATAAGTACCATTAATCATCATTAAACCATGTAGTTCAATTATCTTATGCGTGAATAGTGATGCGTAAATAGTTTTTACACTGGCTAATGACTAATGACTACATAAGTATTTATTATATTCAAGAATTAATGTATAATGTATACGCACCTGCCTACGAACTTTATGCTTTAGAATGGGGTTATGTAGTAGTACCAATTAGCAACAGATACTTTGGGTACCTAATAATGCTCCAGAGCAAGTAATAAACTCTGTAAAACTTTTACACAGTCTTTGTTTTATTTCCTCATCCCGCTATAAGTATTAAGATGATGTACCATTAAATAAAGAGATGATTTTTTGCAATCACCTATATTAGTAATATCTTATTGTTACTGTTAGTATGATATTGAAAGCGTGCTTGGACACGCCTATAAAATAAGACAGAATTTTGCCCACGTTGCAGACACATACGAAAAAGGCTATCACGAAATTGCCAATATTTCTTAGCAGAATGAATGATTTACAGTCTCAGAATGGTATTCAGATGTCCAATTTGCATATCTATTGAAGCTATATCACATTGCACTCAGTTGAACCAGGTAGTTTAGTTTATTTACTCTCAATTTCAGTCTGAGTCCCAAAGAAGCTACTCCCTTCAATCAAACACACTTTTTAAATAAAGTAAATTACCCATTTCATGTATGCTCAATCTGTATGGAGTTGTTTTGTTCTCAATTATATGCAAATAAATGTTAAGTTTTGAGGCAAAGATCCGCTCAGCTCTCGCCCAAGCATACAAAACAAGAAATACTAAAAGGATCAACTAAACTTTTAAAACCTTATCGAAATCAACAGAGAAACAAAACACCACCCTTTTAATAACGACTAAATAAAGGTACATTGAGTGCAATGAGAATAAGGAATCCAGGAAAAATAATGTCTCGTTACATTTCCTGTGTGGTATCTTACAATAATGTAATATGATTACATAGTCCGACTATATATAAATATAACGAAGATACAGCACTACTACCGACCATTTGACATAGGAGATGATTCATATTAGTACCTTTGGAAAGTGCATACTGATAACAAAATGGAAAAGTCTGGCTAGCTCACACGATTAGCACACTGATATATGAATAATAAAAGTCATTAAAGAAAAATTACCAACATTCGACTTAATACGTAATATAATCACGCTATTACTTCTGAAAGATCTAACTTGGGATTAATTCTTGTTTATCTTATTGTCTGATTAGAACATTCATGATGGGGAAACTAACATATAATACATTCCAGAAGTCCAGAGTGGATTTTCTTTGATATGCACAGAAGCTTTAGCTATACAAGGCAAGAATAATTACCAAAGTTATATTACATTTACTGCTACAACAAAAATGCCATGTATTTCTCATCGCATCTACCTACGTTTATGCAAAAAACGAACAAGACATAATAGTAAAACCACCGAAGTGTATAGAATATTCTCGGAATGCAACAGGCAACAGGTTATACAAAAGTATATTTCATATCTGCATAAATTGAAAAAAAATCCTATTTGCACACAAGTATGGGTGTAGTAGGTAGTGTCAGCGTTACAGTTCTGACAATTTCTTTTGAAAACGGTTGGGAATTGTACAAGGTGTACGCTATAGTACAGCAAGGTGCTTGAGTTCAAATAACTTTTGAACGGCTGGCTTAATTTTAACGAGATATAGACCATTGGAAAGAGAAATTTTAAGTAAATTTTCTGAATGTTTTGCATATTAATTGTCTGTGACTATGTCAAAGGTGAGGGAGAAAATAAATATTTAAACTTATTTACTAATTTACAAATTTTCCGAAATTTATTTTCTCCCTCACCTTTGACATAGTACACAGACATTTAGTATGCAAGGCATTCTGAGAATTTACTCAAAATTTCCCCCTCTTTCCAACATTTGCCTTGTTTAGATTAATATACCCGTTTAGAAGTTGCTGACGGTCCAAGTGAGAAAAACTCATTTAACCTACACATTTTCCGTATTTTCTCCCTCACCTGTGGCTCTGTGACATAGTTACAGACATTTAGTATGCAAGGCATTCTGAAAATATGCTTACAATTTCTTCCTCTTTTCAATGATGTGTATCTCGTTAAAATTAAGCCAGCCGTTCAAAAGTTATTGATCTCAAACATCATGTCGTACAATAGCGTCTACCCTGTAGATACATAAGACAGTCATAAAATTGTTGTTAAATGTGGGTTACTGGCTTGTGGCAAAAAGTGGTTGATTATTAATAGGAAGTGATAAGCTTCAATTACTTATGCAAAATAAACTGCCGATTGTGTTTCTTGCCTTTACTAATAAGGAATCCCCACATTACTTGGTTAATACTGGTTAGATATATAGGTAGAGACTGTTTTCGCATGAAAGCCAATCTGGAGCAAACAAAGATGTTTCGTAAAACATTAATAGCTTTACCGTGCAAACATGTAAAAAAAGACATTTTTAACGTGACAGGACGATGCTGGTTTGCCTGTGAAGAGAAGAATGCATGGGAATTTCGCTTTTTAAGTTCTGGAGGTGGATTGGATTATGTCTTTATGCGTGTACGTACCTTATTTTACAATCAATAAAACCTCTTTAAACCTACGTAATATTGTCTACTTAGCTAAGATAATAATATTATACACGTGTATAGGTGCACTTTTACCTACAGAATTGAAATTGAATCAAGTTCAATTTCAATGGTAATCTGTAGTAAATGACGATAGAAGAGTATAGCTGTGGTGTCTACGACTGTTTTGTGGTCGGTCAGGCTTGTTATCTTTTAAGATGGTTGGATGATTACCCATAACATTCTCACAGCTAGGTAAATAATATATAAATATATTTATATCAAAGAAAATGATACTTATTCCTTCACATAATAGTAAATAGTATATCTTATCCATTTACAAGATTATGCTATTTTCGTTAACAACTTAACTATTGTTGCAATCTACGTGCGGGAAGCTGTCAAGGACGATCATTATTGTATAAATGGACAAGATAGCCTACATTCTTGCGTCACTTACGAAGAAGTCCTGATTCTGGATCTGACAAAACTTATAATCATCCTAAGGATTTTTACTTTTTGACCATCATACCCATTTACAGAAAATATAATCATTATGAAAGTTTTCGTAAGGAAAAAATGTTAATACCTTCCCAATAAGTGCGTTGTGTTTGTTCAAAAACGTTTTAAATAAGTGCTAATTTTTGTGTATTGATCTACAGATCGTTTTCGCGTCTGTTGTGGCTATGGCCTACGCTGGGGGTCTTCAGGTTCATCACGGTAACATCGTTTACGCCAGGGCTCCAGTTGTTACTAAAACGGCAACTTCGTCTCAATATCATACTCAAGATGAGCTCGGTCAGTGAAAAGAGGATCTATTACAACTTACAACTTCGTTTCCTGATTAGTATCAGCAGTTGCATAATTAATCACTTAGAAAAAGGAAAAATCAATTAGAAGTGTCCCCATTTTAAAATTTAACCTGAAAAGAAGATAAATTTTAACTTTTGGCTAAGACAAAAAAGGACACTATATAGATACCTAAAGTTTTCCGTTTAGGTATAAGTTCCAATGAATCGATCTCTATTACAGTTGAGAAGGATTTTGCGACACAATAGGTCTGAAGGATTTTGCTTGATGCGTATGTAATATATTTATTTTTACGAACCTTTAGGTCAATATTCTTATGGGTATTCCGGAGGTCCTTCTGCCAAGCAGGAAACTAAAACTGCCGATGGAATCACAAGAGGATCATACAGTTACATAGATGCTAACGGAATTGTTCAACAAGTTAGCTATGTATCCGATCCAGGTTAGTTTAAATTAGAGTCTTACGGTTGTTCATAGTTAATATACTCTGAGATAATTCTCTGTTAAGTTGATCCGTGAAATAAATTATTTGGGGCACAGTAAATGGATTCCGTGCCGCGGGTACGAATTTCCCAGTGGGACCAGCCGCCAATATCGGTGTAGCCCATCCAGTTAAAATTGCTAGCCCGATTGCAACAGTTAATTATGCTAACGCTGCCCCCATTGCCCCAATTGGTCATCCAGTCCAACACCAACACCAACATGTCCAACATATCCAACATGTAAGCTACGCTCCAGCTCCACCCCAGATTGTCCGTGGTCCAGAAGTACTCCCTCATGTAGCTAGACTTAATTACGGACCTGCCGTTCCAAACCATCATCAGCAAATCGCCTACGCTCAAGCTCCACTTATTCGTCAAGTTGCTGCCGGATTCGGAGGACCAGTTTATTCAGCTCAACTTCCTGTACCTGTTGATGACACCCTCGAGGTATGCGAATTCCTTGTGAATAAGTTTTTTGCACACTTTTACGTGTATTGTTCTACTAGAGTTACTCATTCGAGTTTAATTGTATTAATGTATTTTCGTGTTTATTCCGCAAGGTGAAAAGAGCGAAGGCTGAACACTACAGAGCTTACAACGAAGCCTTAGCAAGGACTGGTTAAAAAACAAGTCACCTTACTACATTAACTACATTGATTTACAATTAGAACTCTTGCTATAATTGGATTTTTAAGTCAAATTCCTTAGGTACCTCCTTTATCTTTTTATATCAGTATTTTATATGCATTTTATATGATACATAAGCAAGACCATCCAATTATAATGCTATTTTTATTGTTTATCTTAAGTAATACATATTATACCGTGTATTTCAAACCGGTTTAAATACAACTGTTGATTATAATTTGGAATTTGGATTTACTATACGTTTAGGTACCTAACTATACCACAAAGAATTATATTCCTCCAATTGCATCTCAGATTTTAAAAGCAGACATCAAAAGTATTTGACAAAATATTCCTAAAACATTTACAAAATTGTTTGTTATCTCAAAGCATTTAACTTGATACTACTACTTACATACTAGTTACATACTTACTAGTTGGATTAAGAAAGCTACCTAATATTACGAACTGAGAAAGATTATACACACAATAAAATAGATACACATTTCAAATTCTAGACTTATTTGCACTGAAATTTTGTTCATTTCATGATTTCCCGAATAATAAAAGACTTTTTTGCATAAATGACTGAAATTATCTTACTTAATTGACTATTGTAGTTTGGTAGTAAATAAATAGGAAAGAGAAGAGGATAAAATCGGAAATATCATTTTCAATTAAGCTTTGAACCCTTTACCGGCGATTACAAGAACTTCTTTCGGTTAGGGTCGAATAAAACCTGATTATAAAGGGCTGGCTTCCCTGCCAATCTCCGTGATCTCCGAAGCGATGAAGGATTAGGAGAAGAGATCTGCTCTTCATGGTCCTCATCGGAGTCTTCTGCCGTCGTTGCCTTCAAATGCATAAGAAATTATTAGATTGAGCTACAAAAATTTTACACAAATGACTAGGAAAATGAATTATTCTTAATAGTACCTCTGCTCTGCGAAGATGTGGACGTGGTTCAACTCTACGCATGGGAATTCTTTGTGTCTTCGGCAATCGGGATGGTTGGGATTCGGGAGAAGAGTTTCTGCGGTCCTCATCGGAGTCTTCTGCCGTCGTTGCCTTCAAATACATAAGAAATTATTAGATTTAGCTACAAAATTTTTACACAAATGACTAGGAAAATGAATTATTCTTCATAGTAAGTACCTCTGCTCTGCGAAGATTTGGACGTGGAACTCTTCGCATGGGTAACCTTACCGCCAATCTCTGTGATCCACGGTTTCGGGATGGTGGGGATTCGGGAGAAGAGTTTCTGCGGTCCTCATCGGGGTCTTCTGCCGTCGTTGCCTTCAAATGCATAAGAAATTATTAGGTTTAGCTACAAAAATTCTACACAAATGACTAGGAAAATGAATTTTATTATTCTTAATACCTCTACTCTGCGAAGATGTGGACGTGGAACTCTTCGCATGGGTAACCTTTCCGCCAATCTCCGTGATCCACGATTTCGGGATGGTGGAGATTCGGGAGAAGAGTTGCCGCTATCCTCAGAGGGCTCTTCTGAAATTATTACCTTCAAAAGAAACAGTTTTTACAGATAGGTTTCTTTAAAAAAGTTCTAGACAACATTTTTATAAAACGAAATACTCTTACCACTTCTGTTGTGGGAGGCTGAGCAAATGTAACTTTACGTTTGGGCTTATTTTCGGCCACCCTCCGGATTTCCTGAAGTCTGAGTTGTTTTTTAAGACGACGAATTTTTTGCTGATCTTCCCTGGCCTTCTCTTCCATCTTATTTAACTTTTTCTCCACTTCCTCCCGAGCACGATCTACTCGCTGTACATTTTGTCTGTTTAAAACAATAAACCAAATATCAAAGATTGTATTATTACATGTACAAATGCTGTAATTCACAAAACTCGTACGTGGCAATAGCCAAGAAAGCGAAGTGAGGATTATTTTCAGGACTCGGGGAAAATTCTGTCTCCTATAAATAAGAAACATTTTTAATTAACAGATTCGATAGAAACTACTTTCCTTTGAACCATAACCACCATGCAGAAGTCTTAGACTATAGGCAGAAGTAACAATACTTAACTGATTCTTCCAAATCCGCGGACCTTAAAGAAATGCTACTATCTTCTGAAAATGGTTCAGTTGTCTAGAAAAACAATTACATTTTTCAAAACGATGACGCAATTTTTTACTTTGCTTGTCCTTGTTTGAACGGACTCTATTCAGAGTCTGTTAAATAATGAGTATATTAAAATAAATAATATGATTTACGTTACTATTTCCCCTGATAGGAGTAGATGAGCAAGGATCTTGCTGAGTGTTAGCCGCCATATGTTTTTGTTCACTTTGACTAGAAAATGAAATCATACCAAACGAAGTTTCTTCTCTGACCTCTAACCAAATTATGCACAAATATGAAGCAAATAACTTCAAGGGACACAAAGGAAAATGACATGAATATTATTCATGTAAATGTAAATGCAGTAAAGAACAGTGATTTATATTTCTGCTTCCAATCACCTTTGTAGTTTGTCATTAACAATAGATATTTACATATATTATACATATTATTATTACATATTGGATATTACACATACTACATACACATTTACATACATTTACATAACACAATACATGAATTTACATGCATTATAGATACAGTCTCGGCTGTTATGAATCATAACCGCCAAGACTCGCTTTGTGACAACGGACTCCTAAGTCTAAGCAGTAATTCGTAATCTGCAATCGTAGTAACCC
>JABASH010005976.1:0-11236 GCA_019776445.1 Tomocerus maximus
GGAGGCAGAGATAAAGGTTGTGATCCCACGTGAACTCACATAAAATCAACCGACGATACCAGAGAAAATAATGTAAAATGCAGTCAGCATGCAGGGTTAGAAGAACCCAAAAATGCAGACTCTAAACCCACCTTTACCTTTTTTATTATTATTATCCGTGTTTGCACCTTTTCATTTATGTTAAGTTGGAGAATGTTAAAAAACTTGTGTCATCAAATGTTGAGGTTTAGATACACAAAGAGCCCTTCCTAAAATGTTAGCTATTTACGCCAGGATAAATAATGGTGTTAAGATAGTGTTATTGTGTTTGTGGCAAGCCTCAATAAAATATTTTTTGTAGCATAGATTATTGCAAATATTAATTCTGGGAATATCATTGCAATGCTAATACTTTGTACGCTGTTGTGCATTAGGTTTTGGTAAGGTTAGTTATATGAATTTGTTTAGTAGAATTTTTATTTAAATGAATTTTGTTCGATCCATATATCGAATATAGTACTTACACATACATATTATATATGTTCGATCGTTATTATGTTTTAAAATAAAGAAGTCATGCGACTATTAATTCTTCCATGGTCGTTTATTTGGTGTAAATAATACAATACTTTCACAGGCGATTATTTCTGTATTCAATACGAAATGAGAATTTTTTCCACCAAAAAACCGTCAAAATTGAATGTGGTCAATTATCTAACATTTTTGATGTCAAAATTACAATTTTGTTTTAATTTTAAAAATTACTCTAGTACTATAAAGTCACGATATATGATACGCTTGATCATTTTATACACTCCATTTATTTGAACGCCAGACTTCGTCACTGAAAACATTTAAGTAGTTAAATACACAAAAAGCAAAAGAGGGTTTATAACCAGAATCTCTATATTAACGTAGGTAGGTATTAACATTAATAAATCATACAGTAATTTGCGAAACCAGTGTAGCCAACCCAATCCCAGCATGCCAATGGACTTAGTATTGAAACAGCAGCTTGAGGATAAAGCACAATAATGTTGTTCAGCTCGGCCACTTCATCATAGCCAGATTTAGTTGCATAATCTTTTCCAATATATTGCCTATAAAATTAAAAAGAAATGATAAATTAATATTCAGTTTTAGAACCATTAACATCATGGGCTGTAAAATATCTATGGAAAGTCATGTAACCATATTCTTCAAACCAAAAAGTGTCCGGGTTAAAAATAAATAAAAATGAAACACTTGATTACATTGGTTAGATTGTAATACAATTGTTATACAATTGTTATATTGAGATCAGGTATGTTATAGCATTTAGATAATTAAAAGTTAAATTACTCATTTGCCAAGCATCCGTGAAATGCTATGTGTAGTCTGCATGCTATCAATCCATGAACACAATTTTTGGGTACATATATAAACCCAGAAGCAGCCATGGAAGTGAATACAAATAAAGATCTGCTAAAAAATTCCCTCTGGTCGAAGTCAACAATATATCCATCAGCAACGTATCCTTTTTCGGGTCTAGTCAGATTTCCGTAAAGCCAATTTAGCATTTCGTAAGCCCCATTGTACCCGCACTCATTTACATAATGATTTCCCAAGTTAATTCGGTTACACGGTCCCCCGTAACCATTTCCATCTACTGGCTACAATTTAAAAGGAATATTAACATTGCATTTTGTTATAGATATTGTATTTATTTTTTTAAATGTGGTATATTGGGTTTCCGTAAAACCTGTCCGTGGTTTGCATTTAAGTCAAATTTTCGGAGAACGTCCGCTCCGTAATATTCGTACATGTTTGCCAATATTATCCCACCTTCTATTAAAGAATATTGAATGGAAGTTCGTGATATGCATAATTGTTGTTCTTAATTTAAAGTACTATTAAGTTCATATTTACTCTGCCTGACCACTTCATCAGCAATTCCATGAAAAACAAATGCTTTAGAGCTTTTCAGATTTTCTGTAGAATCAATGAAACCATCGGACGATAATGTATCCGTAAGTGAAATAAGATTCCCCAAGTCAATTAAACTTGGGGCTTGAAGACAGGAAACGGCTCTTAGTATATTCTCATACGCACATGCATAGCAACCTATAATTACAATTACATTAAAAATAAATTTGTCATGAAATAAAGAAATTGATGTGAAAAAATTCTAGCTATTCGTATTTCAAAATACCTCCAGCAAAGACTCCAGAACCCTTAATTACAGAAGAGTGGGCAAAATGAAATTGAGTAGCAAAAGCTGCCCCAGATGAGACACCGGAAACCGTAATACTATTGAGATCAATATTGTACTGTCCTGGAAATATATATCTAATCAATTAGTATTTACTAACCAATTATGTTCTTGACCATTATGAAATGTGATAGTCATCATTGACACAATTACAAATAGAAAAATAGTTTTACAACAGCATTATAAGAACAGAACCTATGAGAATTTTGTTTGAATCGTTCTACTTAGACGCACTTGAGAGCCTCAAAATTACAACTTCAAAATTATAACGTTATACCTAAGCGTGGTGCTTTAGGACTCCAAAAGAATACTGCTTGAGTCTGTAGAACGATGGCGAACAATATAAATAAGCAAAACAAGCTCCCAAATGTCATTTTTCTTAGTAATTCGCTTTCTTCAGAACATTTGATTGTGCCGATATGTTTCAGTCTGAAATTAAGTTTAATATAATTAGTCTATAATTATACTATTAATAATGTCAAATTTATACTCTATTTGAAACCCAAAATTTTTACTCAAGAAAAGTATGGCCCCTTACTGCCTTATACGTTTCTATATTTACCATGCAAGTATTGAACTTTAACATTCTCACTTTACCATTGCATAAAAGTTTAATATTTTGACTAAAAGGTTGAAAGAAAATAATCCCAACCATTTTATTGTATCTGCATTTCTTATTTTGTGCTAAAATAGTTAAATTAAATAAATTGTTTAATGAATATCGTTAATTAAAAAGATATCAGTTTGAAGAAAATAGAACATTGTAAAACAATTTGGCCCTAAAAATAAATAAATTGCTTACCAATTATACCTTATAATGGTTGCACGAATCTTGAGAGTATAAGTACGAACTGGATGACCACATATTTGGTAATGTCTCACAGTTTTTGGCACCAATTATTAATACTTAGTATTTACCAAAATAGAATGACCTCAAGATGCCATAGCAATAATTAAGAAAGACTGTTAATAGTCATTTTATAAATAAATAATAAGACATTGTTGTTACTTGTTGGTTGCCTCATGCCAATATGTCAAACGGAAACTAAGATACTTTGCACGGGGCAAATGACAAAGATAGTTTTGTCTTGTTCTCGTTCCGCAATTCTTTTATAGTATATAACTCATATAAAATTAGCTAACTAAGGTATATCTATATAATTATAACTAAACATATTTATTTTACATAATATGGTATGCATCTATAAGGTGTTAAGTTTTGTGGGTATATTCAGTTGACCATTGTGAACGAGCGAACGCAGGGTTGGATGGATCACTAGCAAAACTAAGAAATAGTATTATAATATGTATATAATATAACTAAATAATACTGCTAGAGGACATTTTATTGCTTTATCTTTATTATGGATTCTACACTTATAATTATACGATTTATTAGTTATCTTATTATACCAGTCTATTACATATATAGTTATACAGATTGGTGTCTGTACAGATTTCTATTTCAAATGAAGGAAAAGTTGTCCGACGAGAATATAAGCTTTAATTACAAATATTTCTACATTACGCAGGTGTACATTTACCTAACTTCATAGGTAGAGGTATCTACTTTAGCATTGTAATGCGACGATTCAATAAGACCTTATTATGAGACATCCTGTGAGCAAACATTTATGTAACGGTAGATAAATTCATACACAAAATAAATGTAACTACATACTAGTAAAGATTCACTGGTACCCTTCACAGATATAAAATGTGTTAGCTATACGGTATACCAAACCCAGAGGGACATAGTTCTATTTAATTTATAAATCATATATTTTTTACATCCAACCATCATTAAAATTAAGTAAAAATTAATTGCAAAAAAAAATTATCCATCAAAAATATTTAGGATTTAACAATTCAGCCTAAAATTTCCCCTATCACAAATACGTAATACTGTATATATGTAAAAACGTGAATGAAAACTCGATTACAAGTATATAAGTAAATAAAACATTTTTGCTGGTATATGCCTTCTGAAGCATTTTTGTCAAGATGACATTTTAAATATATTGAAAATTTTAAGTATTGCTCATGAAGATATCAAACTTGCTAGTACAGTTAAACCAAAATGGAAGTCATTTAAACCCCTATGAAACATTCTTCGGGAACGAGAATTTTCCAACTGGACATTATTAAAATCAAAAGGTAAAAATCTCTATTTATTAAAGGAAACTCCCTACTCAAACTTCTGGCTGACTAACGGAAAAGGATTAACGTCTTCTGAATACTAATCTGCAATTAAAAGGATCCGTAATAGAGGTTCTATCAGTAATCCCTAGTTCCATGGCTATAATATTACACCATCATTAAATTTATTCTCCACTGTTTAACATACCGACTTGTGTTTTAGCAGTACGTACTGTCTTTATGTATATACATAACGTAACATTGTATGAATCTAATTCATTAAATTTTACCATGCCATATTATTTTGTTAATCCGCTATTTTTTTATTACTGTGTCAATTCTGGCAAATCTTAAATGTAAGATCAGTCGACAATAAATGTCTATTTCTCTGACTGAAATTCCAATGGAAAATTTTCACATACTTATTTTATTCATGCACTATCAAAATTGTCAAAAATATTTTAGCTTTTTAAAACAACTCAAGAACTTTTCATTATTATTCCATCCGCTTAAGGTAAATAATTAATGATTAATATAAATATTACTAAAGTAAATAATTCAAACCGTGAAGTAACAAATAGTTTCATACTTAGATGTCTACTGTATACTTGTAAAAACTGCTAAATCTTTACCGGTCCTTCTTCAATTATTTATCAGTACTATTTATTATTATCAGTACAATTAATCTATTACATTCCAAACTTATTTAACCCCTTTAATGATCGTATAATTCAAATAATTACTGATTGTGTACTATGTACAGTCAATTGAGTCAATCATTGTTCCAACAATACTGTTCTTATTTAATGGAATTTGCCAAGTAAAGGGAAAGTCATCGTCTCAGTTTTACCATCACACAATTAACATTAAAATATAGTATGCATCACAGCTTTTATTTCGTTATCTTGGATAAATTAAGCTTTCCTCTAGGTATATTATAATTTACAATCCTTCCTTACAATACAAAAACGTATAGTATATATTGAATTGATCAATCCAAGTTTTTCTTACAGCTCGCTGGCTTGACCCGAGCAGCTATTATAAACATCTCCTATCTTTTTTAAGGTGGATATAACCAGAAACCTGTATTGTGCATAAATAATTATCTATGAAAGGCATAGGCCGTCACACGGCCGGAAATGCCCTAACGTTACCAACTGTCAATGTAGGTCAGCATCATTCGTCTCCCTTTTTGCTATAATAAAACTGTTCGCCAATGCAAAAAAGTGACAATGGACAGGTTTTGTATGTGGTATTTGTTGTTAGGTACATACCTAGTTTCCTATCTGAATATTTGTAGGCATTAAAGAAATCTTGTACAGAAAACATCTTTTGTCTTTTATATACACATTTCGATTTCCACATCGCCCTACGTATTCTTGTACTATTTCTATTCTTCCAGCAAAACTGGGCTGGGTCACACAGAAAGTAAAGAAATATCATGACTGGAGAAAATATATTAACTCAGCTAGCTACAAAACATTTTATAACATTTATATCAATACTTTATATTATTTGTTTGAGTAACGTACTAAACCAAAAATATCTATTATAGCCGAATCTATAATACAAATGAGACATGAGGAAAATGTCACTGTTCAATGAAAGAAAATGAAAGATAATTTTTCTACCTTTAAAATATTTTCATTTAACAAACAAGCCTACTTCCTAACAAGTTCACATAGGTAATTTTATCAAAATATTTACAAAAAGCAATTGAATACACACAATTTAATTTATTATGGATTTAATGAGCACTTTAAATTTATAATTATAAACACTGAACCTGAATAGTATTCCTTTATCTGTGCCAAATTAAACTCTTCAAGCATTAAACCATTATAATAGCTCAAATATTAAAACTCACTTTTCATCTTGCCTTCATCACTTTGGCTATGTTCTTAGGTTTGTACACAAAAGTTTTGGCTTTCAAAATTATTATTATTCTAATGTAAAGAGGTTTACTATAAATACAACTTATATGTTAATGAACATAATGATTTTTGCTTTTAAATTCAATGTTTTATTCATATCAACCAAAATAGAGTATATCTGTTGCAGCACATTTCTACTCCAAGGACGTTTGCACCCTTCCTATAGGCTTTTTGAATTTTCAAACATTGAAACAGTCTATTTTATTGAACATGGGTTCATTTAAAAGATTTCAGTACTTGTGAAAGTAGACAATTTTTATGTCTAAAACATGGTTGCGTTTTGCCCAGACAAGATTGGTTTTGTCCAGGATGAAATTAGTTTTGTCCATGAACAAAATTAATTCTGTCTTTTGTCTAATTTCATTCACCACAACCCTGGTCTGACAATTCAAAAGGCCTAGGACGGGTGCAAACGTCCTTGGAGTAGAAATATCCTGTAACATATCTACTTTTTTAATGTCTTATTTATCCGCATTTTATTAAAACTTAATTACAATAACTACAAGATTATTGTATACAAAACCAATAAATAATAATGTATTAACTATCATCCTGGAGCACATGACCACCAAAATATACTTTCTAGACTCTTCGTTTATAAGTTGAATTACCATATTTAATTGATTACAAACTTCAGTAGAATGATTTCATAACTCAAAGAACTAATTTATGTTTGTATTGTTTAATAATTAATTTTAAATTGTTAAGGCATCAAAAATGTACACAGGCACTTTGTTAATTTATAATTATAAACTCCGAAGTGGCAACATCGGAATCTTCCTTTAACTGTGCCATATAAAGCTCTTCAAACATAAAACGGCTATAGCTCAAAATTTTCTGAAATCCTCCCGCCTTTTCCACTCCGGCCTTGTTTCTAAGTATATTTAAAATTTCTGGTCATCAAAAGCGTTATATTTTCTAAAGTAAAAAGGATTAAGTACAATTAGAACTTACTTGTTGATGAATGAAATGACTTTTGATTTTAAATAAAAAGATTTATTCATATCAGCCAAAATAAGTGTATCAACAGCATTTTCAACAGAGAGGTTTGCTGCAATGTGTTCCTCTGCTTCTCCTAGCAATCCTTTGATATCATACTTATCCGCAATTTTCAACAACTCGTGTGAATATTCTGACAAACATTCCTGAGATATTTCGCCACTGAAATTAATGAATGATTATTTTAATGATTAATCTTTTAACGACAATTATTTTGAAAGGGAAACCCCAAGGTTAATGAAATTGTCCTAGTAACAGACTTATATAAAGGGGATGAAAATTCTAAATAGGTGAGATAGACTCCGGGAACACCATGTTCCCGTTGTACCATTGGCTACCCTCATTCCCGTCCAATTCCAGTACCCCATAAGGATCGTTCCCGTAGCCTATTACACTGAATTTCAAATTTTCATCACCTTTACACAAGTCTGTTAGTATGACAATTTCATTCACCTTGGGAAACCCCATATTGCAAGAAAATTCAATCTATACCTGTAAATGTATTCCAACATCCCCTTAACGACCTCATCGTCAAAATCCTGTATCACCACAAGATTGTTAATTGCCTCAGACATTTCGCTTTGAAGCATTGCAGAAAAAACTGGGCTTTGGCCTAAGTAAATAAAATATTATGATTTATATTTAATTAACCATTAAAAATATATAATTGATTAAAATATATCGGAATTAAAAATTACAGGAAAGAACGGCCTTGTGCGCTTTCAGAATAGAGTTTTTGGTTTGGATGGAGACATCCACAAAAGTTTGAGAATGAAACAAAGTAGTCAAGTTTGAGATAGCATCACGTTTCCTTTTGAGAGATCTTCTTTCGGCTTCACTCTTGACACCATTTACTACTTGTACATTATTTTCTTTAATCTTAATTTGGCAGCGAAGTTTCAGGGTGTCATCTTCCAACAGTTTGTTCTCAGGATTCAGTAATTGTGCCATAGTAAACAATTTAGGCCAACCACGTCCTCCAGCTTTAGTAAACTGACATTCAAAGTTACCTGCAATGAAATTAGAATAACGAATAGCGACTGCCATTTACTAGTATAAAGTGTAAGTGTAATACAAAAATTGGTTTACTTTTCAGCCAAGTTGTTCCAGTGTTCATTAGCTCAACGAAAAATTCGGTATGAATAGGATATTTTGAAGAATTTACATTGTTTAAGTACAATGAATAGGATTCAACTTCATCGCCTGAATTGGTACGAATACTCAGCCGCCTGTAAATTATATAAATTGGGGACGATGGTCCATCAGTACTATGATTTTATTTATTAAGAGTCAAAAACAGTTACCATTGATGTCGGCTATTGCTATCGTCCCCAATTTTGAACAAAGGAGATTCCAACTCAAAGTTTGGGGCTTTATTTTGAAGACGTCCTTTAAACTGTTTTACATCCCAACAGAAATCGACGGTCTACAAATGTGAGATATGACAGTGACAACAAAAAAGTAAATATCAAAGACTTTCTTACAGGTTTGTCTATATTCGTAGTGAAATTATTTACATTTTTTTCTTCGAAGAAATAAATTAGACAATTGAAGTACAAACTGGTAAACAAATACACCTCAAAGATAAAGTTTACCTCAACCGAACATAATATATTTATTATTTAGTTAAATACCTCCGTAACGACGAAAGAATGCATATTATCAGAAGAGTCAGGACCGAAAGTAATTTGAATATTTTTGGAGTCATCCCCCATTCTTCCAATTTGTTTTGAAGTATGAAGTATGAACTACAATCAGTGTTGAATTTAACTACAGGATCGACTTTCCACGACGCGATGACGTAATGAATGGGGTTCTGGACGTTCCGGTTCTGCTGGATTCTGTGCTGGTTTCTGAGTTAGTTGGCTGAAAACTTTTGACTTTGGACTTGGAGTTTCTTGTTCCTTTCCGATTTCCCATTGATATTACAAGTGGACGCGGTCCAACATTTCACAGCATTTAGGCACATTCGGGATTTACTAAAATGCAACAGTTAAGGTTAAAGGTTGGGTACAACGATACATGTATATTTTTTATTATAGGTTTGTTAAAGGAGGCAATACACTGCCCCGACCCTTAACACTTAACTGCTGCACTTTTTCAACTGTTGCATTTTGTAAAAACCCGGCACACTCAAAGAGGTTCGAACATATGCTATTATACTATATACAATAGAGGGAAAACCGTAATACTCGTCCCTGTAACAATTTCTTCCAGAAACTGCCGTGGAATGGCGGGGAAATATGAAAATAATGCATTAGTAGGTATGGGCCATTTTTTCGCGCCGTTCCACGGCGGAGCTATTCATCCATGTTATAACTTCCGATCAAAAAAAAATNCCGATCAAAAAAAAATCTCCATTTTGCCTCTATTTGTATAGTATAATAATACATTGCAACCTCTTTGGGATAAACACTTTGCAATATTGCAAAGTTGCTAGGAACGCTGCTACTTGAGAATATGGAATAATTTTGACATCACAAATTGACTGTAGCAACTACAAAGATGAGAATAAGGTTCCTGGTTTGTGGACCTTTGTGGTTTGTGACTATCTTTTTCAGATCATTTCTATAATTCCTTCAAAAACGGAAATTCAATTTTTATGGTGCTTACATTTTTAGAATCGTGGACTGGTGATGTGACGTTATAGGCTCTATAGCATATGCGTATTACTGTTACCAAAACATACAACAAATTGCCATTGCGATGGATGAGACACGGTATTATTGTACTTAAATATAACAAATATAGTAGACATTCAATTAACGAATTTATANATATAACAAATATAGTAGACATTCAATTAACGAATTTATAATAGTAAATTATTAGTAAAAGATTATTATGCCACATAGGATATACAATTCAAGACAGAAAAAGCTTTAACATTAATAAATTACTTAAAATAACCAAAGTTTATGAAAAAACCATTTCCCCCTAATTTTAGGAGTTGTTTTTTAAATACTAATTGATTTTTAAAAACTCTTAAATGAATAAAGGTAAACTTTTAGATTGTCACTAAATATGAGGGTATAGCGAGCTAATTATTTAAATAAACAAAATTTATTTATTACATACTGTTTCAAAACATTATTGCTACATACTTCTACGCCCAATTTTAATCAGGCTGTTATATATTTTACATGATTCTTCCTTAAATGTTACATTACGAAGTTTCACGAAATACCACTTAGGTATGTTTTTTTAAAGTACCTACATATTTCAATCGAATTGAGTTGAATTGTATTGAGCTGTTCCATCTGAGAGCCAACATTTCCCTTCCTTGATATATACTTTATAACTGAATAGGATTAGCATGTATATAACAATATGACCTATCCAATGAATCCACAACTGGAGAATAAATATAATTTGACAGTCTTGGGCCATCACGTGCTCTGCAACCGTCCGTGCTACTAAGGGCTGGCCACTCCGGTATTGTAAAAACCATTGGTTGTTTATTCCTGATTTTGGCTGCTGGAGTTCCACAAATGGGGATGTTGCTATGTAACTAACAAAATCTACCTTGATGACACCCCACTTACTATTGATGCAGTGCAGAATGGCTTGGCTGGCTGTGCTGAATGAGTCAATCTTATTTTCTGAGGGAAAGAAAAAAGCGTACCAAGGAAAAGGGGGTAATAATATTTATTCCAACATCAGCGTCATGGAACTCAGAAAAACTTGGCTAAGGTGCGCTTCTACGGTCCCATCTTCCAAGGAGGGTACCGGGTATTGAGTTATAACCAGGAGGTGATAGAGGAGGCAAAATTACATATTATAGCAAAAAATCGTACATTGAACGAAGTATACATTAAAAATCGACAAAGAGCTTCTTGTACATTAGTGGGATAAGCAGACATGCTCCATAATTCAAAATTTTATACATGGATAGGTTATATTACCTTTACATAACCTATTCATGTGTAAAATT
>JABASH010005977.1:0-11236 GCA_019776445.1 Tomocerus maximus
TCCCGGGAAACGGGAAGCTTTTTTTCCCGGTCCCGGGAAGGAAGCTGCTGCCCGGTCCGGGGAAGAAAACATTTTTCTCAGGCCCGCCTTATTTAATTGCGTGTATTGCAGAAGAACGTTTTCTTTGTTGATATAATTAAAAAATGCTAAACTACAAATTGTTTAAGTAATCTACTGTTCTTTGGAAAGGGCACATGTGGATTTTGTTAAGAACAGTCTATAGTCTATACTTTTGTGAATTACTTAGCGCACTCATATAGTTCTAGGGGTTTCGGCGTTTTATTTTTTATGCATTTGTCTTTGTCACAATAACTAATTAGTCCAGCTGGGCCTCCAATTCGATAACAATACATTAGCGCGCTCGTGCCACATTCCTTATTTTTATTTTTTTCGTTGATGGCCCAACCACAAAATTTTCCGGTGTCAAAACATCTACAGTTGTTTGTATATTTAAACTTTCCCGTGCAATCCAAAACCATTATTAGGGTGATGAAGAGGGTCACAAAACTTAAACTCCTTATCTTCATCATTATCGTCTTCAGTAGAGAGTAGAGACACAGTCACAATTCACTTCACCCTTCAATTCTATAAAATTAGAAGTGGAGCAAAAAAAATAAGCAACCTGAGTGAAAGTCTTCGTGGGGTGCGTCATTGAAAATAGATATCGTCGCCAAATAATAACATTCTAATTGTGGGCTATTAGCATATTATACTGTGCGTCAATTGCCTGTGATTACATTATTTCTGTAGCATATTAAGTGCATAGTTAAAATGGCTATTAAACAAACCTCAATGGAGGTTTTATGAATTCAAGTCAAAGTGTAACCTTAATAATGCATAGAATTTAGATATAAAATATTTTATGCTAGATATTATATTATTTTAGATGTATAGGTACAACTGTAAGTATTACCTTACGTAATTAGGACAATTCTATTTTCTATTCTGTCTATCTATGCATGAATATCGTCATAAATAACTCAGTAATTGTACGAGTAATTGTCAATGTGAGACAAGGATAGAGAAGGAATTTTCATAGCTTTATTTGCAAGCAGGTTATTGACAATAATTTCCCAATTTTAGGTACAGCATACATACATAAGAACAAAAGAGGATAATTTTATTAGCAACCTGTCAAACGATATACTGACCATAGTGAATCAGTGAACTGGGATGATTATGATTGACATTTACAATTTGCATTTCAGAGTCTATGTACTAAATAATATTTATATCTTGTTATATCCCTCCAATTTAATACTGTAATCGTAGTGGCACAGGCACAGTTGATAATCTTAACTAATTAGGGAGGAGTGTTGGTACTTGAGTTGAGAGTTGGTCCAAATTGAAGAATTATGACAAAGTATGTAAACACTGCGCCTAGAACCTTCAAAAAGTACACTCTTATAACTATGAGTCAAGTTATTATTACTCATAATAATATATGTTTGTACATCTTGGATATTTATGTGGTAATAAAATATTTTACTGTGACAATGAATGGGCGATCCAACGAAAAATATTTTCCTCCAGTGATGACAATCCTCTGCGAGTAACTCACTTGTAAGCTGTAAATCTATTTTAATCCACACATTTAATGTAGGACAAAATATTAGTCCCGTTGGATTATTGGATCAAGAGCCTAAATTATATGTACAGAGAGTTCCGAGACTAAATATAATACATCTTTAAACATATCTCTTCTTTGCTTACGAGGTACTTTTTGTGCATACTGTCGTCCGGGTGTAATCCTCTTGATCTTATCACGTCAAATCCTTTCATTACCTCTTCGCCAACGTAAGCTGCATCCAACGAGACCGTTAGAAAGAAATAGACATTTTGCAAGAGTAAAGTTATTGATGCCAAAATGTCCAGTTTCGATTCTGATTCGTTACCAAAACTTCCCTTAATACCAGAGCGGGCCAAGTAGTAGAGCTCGAAACACATATTAAGAATCTAGAAGGGAAATGACATTTTAGAGATACGTCAATAATCTGAATGCCTGCATGGATATTTGCGTGGATAAGGCTTGTTTACAATGCAACAAGACCATATGCCATTTTCTCCAAGTTGCCTATTGTATTGGGTTATCTATTTTTCAATGCAAGGTTTACACAGTCAATACAGCCACATAAATAGCAGAATTATGGTGTAGGTAAAGCAAATTGGTAATTTCATACCTGACTAGCATAGTATGACTGTAAAAGAGTTCCAAATACTTTATCTGTTTGCTTAACTAATTTTGCCAAAATACAGTGATCCTTGTATAATTTTTCGCATGCCAACTTTTCGATTGTAGATCCACTTCTCTTATCTGAAAACAAATTATAGCTAGGATGTTATAATACATATACATGCTGGTTCTGAATCACATTAGTGTTCATGGTTTTCGGAAATGATTTACCAAAGCGAGTCATTTGAAGCTCATCTGACAACCGTTTATTCCAAACTTTGAAGCAATGTCGTAAAAGTCTGGTCATGAACGAAAAGACTAAGAGAAGGATTCTTGAAGAATAAATTGCATACAAAAGTGTGCAAATACCAAATGCTTCTATTTTCCAAAAGATATCCTCCGGTATTTCTATAAACGGCCGAAAAGTCAATATTCCTATTAGCGCAGATCCTCCGTACACTATTGGCACCAGTCTACATCAACAGATCAATAGTTATATAGTTTAGTTATATTTAGTTTACTGGTATTATAATGACATGATTAATTTATGGATAATTCATTCGATAATCGAAGGTATACTAATGAAAAGAATACCTAAATATGAAAAAAATTAATATTATGACGAGAAATCCCAGGAACCACAAGTTTGTCCTGAATTAAGGAATTTAGAGGAACAAGACAAGCATTAAGATCTAATAATAATAATAATAATATAAGTATTAAGTATGTATAGTAATAAGTATATACACAAGTAGGAATTTCGTTAATGAACTAGGGACGGGGACGTCGATGATATCGACTGCAACATTCCAACTGTTCATGTACTCAGCTATGCTCTTCCGGTTAAAGACAAACGAGATGTTGCCCAGGGTGGAATGTATGAGACAACTCCAGAAGAGAACAAATGGAATCAGGTTCGTTCTGAATATCTTTTGCTCCTTTTCAGTCCATGGCAAAGCGAAAACGAAATTCCAACTGAGAAAGTGATCAGCGAATCCCAGAGTGCTCATTACAAGCACAAATGCCAGGAGGAATGAAGTGAAAAAGAAATAAATCCAGTGCGGGGATTTCATGGACGGTACAGCCTCATACACCGTGATGATTTGAGTTCCTCGGCTGGATTTCTTGGATTTGAATTTTTTCACGAGAGGCACGAATGGAGAGCGACCGAGAATCAAAAGAACCATTCGAATTGGATGGAAGGCTTTAGTTACTCGACCCGAGTGATTTTGGTCACCCAAATCTTCATTTTGATTCAATTTTTCAAGGTTACTTGGTGGCAGAGACGAAGACCAAGTCGTAACAGACAGTTTGGGAGCAGGAACAATATCCATTTCTAATTCGTTGGCGTAAATTGGATGTGCCATTTAGTTGATTTTTAAGAAGTGTCGCAGCAGTTTTGAGAGCGTTTGTAACTAATGCTTTCGCTGTGGATCTGACTGCCAAATTGTCATTCCAATATTCATATGCACTGGTCATTGTCTCTTTATTTGCGCTCTTGGAGGTAGAAAGAAATTACGCATACTTTTATCAGNTTTTATCAGCCGGTGATGCAAACGATGTTAATTAAGGCATTTGACAGAAAAAAGTGTCACCATCAATCAAATATCCTAATTAAAACCGAGAGAGACAAATATTTAACCAGGTGCTACCTACAAACAAATCCACAAATCTCTGTCCTCCCATTCCCTTTGTTTTCTTTTGCGTTCAACGTTATTACTAGTAACTGCCTATTCCTTTACTATTTATTAGTAACTTCTTTAATTCTCCCTCATTTTCTGTTTTCACACCTTAGCCAAACCATTCGACCTCCCCCAATTTTAATTAATTGAAAATGTATTCGTGGCATACACTTTCCATATCTCTTTATTCATCCATATTCATACCATCATTAGTATATAATGTTAGTAGTTTTCTTAATGGCCAATACTGAAGTATTGATTGACTATGAGTGAGGTGCTTCTATAGTGGATATCAGAAGTGGCAAGATTAGTTGTTATTGTTATTAGATATCAAATTGTGTTTCTACTAACTCGTCGCAAATCCTCCTCCACCTCCTATACCTTCTATAATTAGTACATTTGCGGCAAAAACTAAAAGAGAACTGGCCTAATGACTAAATCCATGGATCTACATGCGTTTATACTCTACATTTGCATTTAATTTGAAATGTTCAATCAGCAATGACCATTTTAAGGATGGGTCCATAGTCCATAGTTCATATGGGCTGTTGTGAGACTACTCAAACCATTGCAAACCATGTTTTCAAAACTTTAATGGTGTCGGCAACTGCCTTTCGAATCCAAAACAACTTATTCAGGTTCGATTGGTTATATAATAACCGATTTTTGAGGAAAGTTTGATAGCAATCGGGGAAAATAGTGGCTTATAGAATGAATTTGCTAATGCTTTGGTTTTCCTGCTTCTCACTCCTTTTGTTCGACCGATAATGTGCCACAGTGCCATAGATATCATTTAGATATTAATAAGTTTCGTTGGTAGAGGTTAAGGGGAAAGCTAGTATATCTCTGTCAAGAAAAACTATTTGCAGTTCACGTTGATAGTCTGACTGGATCCTGAATCTGCGTGCCACACTACAAGGTATTCTAGGGTACCTACCTACAGCATGCAATACACAACTTGATTGTCCGGTTATTTTTTACTTGATTTTTTCCTGAATAATAGACAACGATATTAAATATAAGTAGGTAGTATTTATTCACCAAGTACAGAATAATAAGTTGGCTGTAGACGAAATTCAGAGGTCGGCCAATTGGTCTACAACTAGATGACTATTAGAATATACGAATCTTATTTCGTCATCAAATAATTACATATTTATATACCACTTGAATACATAATTCATAGGTCTCTATCTAGATAGACATAGGAAGGAACACGAACAACAAAGAATGTTAAAAGTAGCAGTCATTATGAAGTGGAGTCTAAAAGCAATCTCAACCACCATCCACAATAATAATGCATATCTAAAATCCTAAATGTTTACCCATCTATCTGACCAAGTTTTTCTACAAAATCTGTGGAGCCTATCGTTGTTGTTATTAAATGTACAGAATTTGGTAGGGAACATGTTTTAAGCAATCTGTATACACAATACGTGTGAAGGTATACTCAATCTTCCAGAAGTATTCTGTGTACAGTGTACATACTTACTTATACGTTCAGGCTTTACATTCCTTCCTTAATTGATTTAATTATTTTATTTTATTTGAATTATTTTACTTGAATTTAATTATTTTATTATAAATCAATTCTCATTTGAATGTGGTAAAAATCGGTTTTTGTCACGAAATAAATTCATACACTAGTAGAATTAAATGAAGAAATAAATTAAGAAATCATTTCTTTGTTTTATCTTCAATTTGCTAACAAATACAGTAATGGCAGTCAATCTGTATATGCAAATTCTGTACATAATTGGTTTTGTACTTGCGTTAAGTTCTTCTCAATCGAGTAAGATTTTTATCCTTAAATGACCATTTGCAATAACTTATTTAAGACGTTTTTAAAAATTGTGTTCCCAGCAATCACATTAACTCATTGCACAATACGCCATAAGAAGCTAATCGATTCAATTATTTATTAAACCACCATACCACACACGGATGTAGTTGAGTTGGCCAATTACTCAAGGAAAGGTATTTTGTATTCTTGCAGCATCTAAAGCGGCTTGTCGCTTTAATGAATTTCGCTGTTCAGATGGATCCGGTTGTCTCTCAACTGAAAAACTCTGTAATGGGAATCGAGACTGTCGTAACGGTGAGGACGAAAGAGGACTTTGGTGCCGACAGACGGTGTTGAGCGCAGAGTGCAAGTGAATTTACATTCTTATTTTACTTACATTACAGCTTTTCTCATAATCTACTTAAACACTTTTAGTAGCCTGTCGTTTTGGGTGGTATCTTCGGGAGATCTCAATACAGCGTTGAGTGCAACGTGGATTTTCCATTAGCAAATAAAATTCGTTAGACCAATATTATACTCGGATACAGAGAAAGTTATAATAATAAGTATGTGTAGATGAGACTGAGAGAGGCAATTGGAAGAAACATTTTTATAATTATTTACAGAGCTGGAGATTTCCGCTGTCGTTTCGGAGGCTGTTTACCTGAGAACAAAAAATGTGATGCAGTTTTCGATTGTTATGGAGGAACAGATGAAGCCACGGACTTGTGTCCCAAAAAGTAAGCAAAATATACATTTTATAGCGTCAGAGATAACTCAGAAATACTCTGGAGATCAGAAATACTTCAATGTCAAAATAAATTGTAGTGCTGGACTTTCTGGATAGATACTTGGAATTTGGAATCATAGATACGAATAGCTGATATCAATGCATTGATGCCAGTGCATTGAAATTGAAATAGGAAACAACTTAAATAACATATTTCTTTTACTTCACTTCCAGCAAACCTAAACAACCTCAACAGGTTCCACCAACTCGTAAAGACCCTCCACTGACAAACAATGTGCAATCTTCCCGACCGAAGCCAACTTTCATACAAACTACTACTACAAAAGCACCAGTTCCGCCTCCAGCTCTATTTTCTGTGTCATCAGGAGGAGGAAGTAGATGTCCAGTTTTGCGTTTAGAATCTGGACAAACAGCAAGCTGCTACAAACCAGGGTCTGATGAAGTCAATTGTCTGAATGAACCAGCTCCTATCGGCACAGTTGCTGATATTACGTATAAAACAAATTGAAATACATCGATGAATCGCATACGCTTTTAATTTTCTGTAGAGAAATGTTCTTTAGGATCATTGGGATTGATTCCTTATGATTGTAGTTGTGAGCAGTTCTACATTTCTCCTGGTGGCCAAAAAGCCCGGAAAACGTGTGAGAATGGAGAATGGAAAGGAGGGCAACGGAAATTTTGGTGTGAGCTGGACTGTGGAAAAGGAGGGTACAAACCGGTTGGATTTGTTGCTGGTGGAACTACTTCGATTAAAGGGAAATGGCCCTGGCACGTTGGTCTGTATGAAGTTGATATCGGAATACGAAAATTCAAGAACATTTGCGGTGCAACTCTAATTTCCAAAAGAGCAGTTATCACAGGTTCTTCATAGCTCTTCCCGAACAATCCCCCGAAAAGTTATTTTTAATAATGATATAACATCGACTTGTTCCATTTTCAGCGGCTCATTGTGTGACGTACCCACAAACTAACAAAGTTAAAGACTTGAGAAGACTGAAACTATTTTTAGGAAAGTTTTACAGAGATGTCGACAAAAATGATGACGATGTACAAATGATGAAACCGGTTAAGATTGTCATACACGAGAGATACTCCTATCAAAATCTGGACGCAGATATCGCAGTGATATTCATCGATAAAGTATACAAAACAAATGCTAAAGACCTGCTAACATTTACCCAATTTTATGTATAATTATGCAATTACGATGGTTTAAATAATTTCAAAGGATGCTGAGATAAGTCCCATTGTACGGCCCATTTGTCTTCCAGAAGATATAGATGACGAAGCTCCGGTTAACCTTCTTGGAATGGTATTATATCACATAAACAATTACCTATATTAGATAATTAAAGTGTAAAGTAAACCTACTTGACTTATCTACATGTGTACAAGAATTGATGAAACAATATTGTATAAAGAATTGTGTGTTTTTATGTTTAGTTGGTGGGTTGGGGTTCAATTGGCAACAGAATATATCCCGGTAGGTTTTAGGATGGCCTAAATATTGTTAATATTTAGTGCATTAACTATAAGTTCCCTTTTTCATCCTTTTGCTTCAATCTACAGATCTTCTCCAAGAAGCGTCGTTGCCAGTCGTCAGTCACCAGAAATGTAGGGCCAGTCATCAAGCTCTCTCTGTTCTAGCCAAAGCCGACACATTTTGTGCTGGCTACGCAAATGGTACAACTAAATATTTATTTAAATCACTACTTAATAACCGTGTCTACCCATCTCTGCATGTTTTTGTTTCTTTAGGCACATCAGCTTGTGACGGAGACAGTGGCTCTGGTCTGGTTTTTCCACATTCGAACATTAGAGACAAATGGACAATTCGGGGCATTGTCAGTGGAGGTCATGATAACAAATAACTTTATCTTTCCATGAATTATCATCTTTTAAGAC
This sequence comes from Tomocerus maximus, assembly GCA_019776445.1. Taxonomy (NCBI): domain Eukaryota; kingdom Metazoa; phylum Arthropoda; class Collembola; order Entomobryomorpha; family Tomoceridae; genus Tomocerus; species Tomocerus maximus. The sequence continues at coordinate 8,298 of JABASH010005977.1, forward strand.
ATGCAGACAAGATTTGAGTGTTTTTATTTTTGGGCCTACTTAGGAGTTCCAATGACAGGAGCTGCTGGCTGCGATCCTTATCATTACGTAATTTGAAAAAATAATTCATTTTTAGAGGATCGTGATTCAAAACTTAAACTTAAAATATTTTATCACTAGGTCGCTTTCACCAATGTGGCCAAGTACAGGGACTGGATTGATGCCACTTTAGACGACGCTCCATTTGATTAAGCCATTATTTTCAAACTACAAAATTATTTGCATGGTATTACATACTATTATTACAACTGTCTGTGACAGTGCCATTTAAAGCTGTATTTATGCATTCCCAACAAGTATTCACGATTCACGATGAATGAATACAAAACAAATGAAATAAATCCTCACGCATACACATACTGTACAAACTGAAGCACGAAAATTTTTTATTCTAAATAATACTATTTGTATATGCCTAGAAAAGTTTAAGATCACCTCTATATTTAAGCATCAGAAAAGATAACAAAATACCATGAGTTAAATACTTACTTAAAACTTATGGTATTTTATTTTGATTGCAAATATAAGATATCACTAATTAATTCATGACCCACAATAATTATTATAATTTTACTTTTCGAAAGTCTCAAGCAATTGATCAGAGTAGTCTTCCGGATTAAAATCTTTTTTACTCAGAACCACATCATCGTCATAATCTTCGTCATCATTTAGAGTCGATGCAATATCTCCTCTCTCAAGATTCTCTTCACGCACCTTGACGGATGAAATCGGGTATTTTTGTCTGCTCCCCCCTTTCGTTTTTTCATGGGCATCTGTTGCAGATTTCGAGGCAATTTCATCTTTATTATTGCTCATTGGCTTTGATGTGGATTGGTCTGAGGATGAAACTGTTTCTGTGGAAAGTTCAGAGTTATTCAGATCGGCTGCAATTAATGATTGTGTAGACAATGAGTATTGATTGTAATCGCTGATGCCATTGTAATTGTAAGAATGTGGACGAGCATGACTCTTCACTTTTGCGGCTTGGTTGGAGTTTTCATGGTGAGACTGTTTTTGTCTTGGCGGTGATGTCAAAGCTGAGTTGTCTTTTGGGTTCCCTGTGATGTCCGCTTTTTTGGCGAGGGTCTCACTCAGGTCATCCACGGAACGAATGAGTTGTAACAGCTGAATCTCCACAGATCGAAGACGGTCGTCAAACTCTCTGTCATGGTAAACCGGTAAATCTTACATTAAATCCTTTTCCGATAAATAAATGCACACACTGACACATCAATATGATAATATCACTAATCAAAAATTATGTGCAGAATACACATAAAAAGCGAAATTATTTCGTTCAAAATTCATTTCTTTAGCAAGCAAATTGTTCTAAAAAGTATAAGATTGGGATTTTCATCACTTCAAATAATGATTTCGAATGAATGTTAATAATATTTCATAAATAAAGACGATTGCGGATATTATTCCTACCTAAAATTAGTTGATAAGGCTGCCAAACGAATTTCCAGTTCAATCAGATCATTTTTGGTAGTCGAAAATAACTGGGGATGTTCGATTGTGTTTGTTAAAGGCCATCGACTGTCCACAGGGATATCCTCCCGTACAGACGATGAAGTCAGTTGCCCCATTTTTGTCTCTAATCCTGCCAAGCGACTTTCCATATCATACCAATTAGAACAGTTGAAACATTCTGGGAGGAATAAAAAAGGACAAAACAACTCACATACAATATTAATATAATCATTGCTTGCATTAAATTATAAATCCTCAGATTTCATCTAAATAAATCAAATCGATTACCGTTTTGACATTCTGACCCTTCCAGACCGGGACAACATTTGTATCGCGTTTCCCACACTTTCTTGTAACTCGTAACAAACTTTGGTCTGTATTGAATCCGTTTCGTACAAACATAAGAACCATTTGTGCTTGTCCAGCATAAATTCGGTGCCAAATAAGACTCAGTTCCATTCTGAACTCTGCAAGGCACTGATTTATGAACTTGGTACGGACACCATGATCTGTGGGGGAACGGTACATCATTATACTTAGTATTGCTATAATTTTCAAATTATAAAGAAGTGCACGAACAAAACATAGGAAGATAACTATTTATTGCTAAATTGGTATTTTCAAACATGGGACGAGGTATCTACTTTAAAAATACATTTACTTGCGCAATACACATCTAGGAAGCACTATAAATAAACGTATATAATAACATAATTAATGAGTGATGTGATCACCACTTACCCGGTGTACATGGAAGTCAAGACAGGATCGATGACATTGCAGTTCAAGAAAATAAGTACCAAAATGTTTGGAAGAAAATCGACACTCTTTAATCTATCCTTAGTGGTCGACATTCGATTTCTAGGTTAATAATTCTCTACATGCCCCAAAACCCAAACAGTGAAGTGAGTGAAGTATGTGAAGTACCTAACTAAGTAAACCTAAGTATGTATAATATAGTTTGTATAGGCAGGTTAAGTGAAGTCCTGAGTCGAGTGCATGTATTTGTATGTCTGTCAGCAGCATGTGCTTAAATGCAATTGCTTGTAGAAAAGCCAATTCACATTCGAGGAATTAATCACAAATGGAAAAGAGTCTTTTTGTAATGAATATGTGTGAGACCAACCACCAACGGAGTTGTCGAGTCACATTCGGAATTCAAAACCTATTAAGATGAGACGTTTTACAAAAGATGTGATTGAATCGTCTTGGTGTGATATTGATTGATGCGGCGAGACAAAAATTAGGACCCTATCGTTTCAAAATAGTATCTCCTACTTATTATGAATATTGTGGCAACAACGATTACTTATGTCATCTCTTCTGGGTTTGCGTAGCTTAAATGTAGAATAGACCTGAGTCTGAATGCCCTGCACAAAATATTTGGCACAAAAAGTAACCCGCGACCCGTCATCACGTAACCCGCG
>JABASH010005978.1:0-11235 GCA_019776445.1 Tomocerus maximus
ATAATAATATAGGCTGCACTCAAACTCACAACCTTACATTCATTTCCAGGCAAATCCCTCTAGAATCCCGTCGTGCGAATTTGTTCGCATTTTGTTAAGGGCGGGTTATAGTGACGGGCTTGTACTTTATGATGGTACTTTATGGATTTTATATTTGTTATCTTTTGAGATTGAAGCAACCAGGAAAATCTAGCTACTGTCTTTCAGTCTGCCTCCTGCATAGTGATCAAACGAAACGAATGAATTAATTTCATTCAGTTATTCGCTTCGGTGACCTCCTTCCTTTCCTAGCATGACCGGAACATTCACCTCCGCGCTGTCTAAGAACTGATTCAATGAAATTTCCAAGACATTATTTTCTATTGCATCTATCTTCCTCCTACTTATATATTGTAGTCCATTTACTTATTTATAGTGTTCCTGGATACATACTTACATACTATAGTAATTATATTACATACATCTACGATCGATGATGCGTGAAAATACAACACAAAACATCTACGAACGAATATACTTGTACATATAATATTCGTAGCAAAAATACTAGCAAAATAGAAAGTCATGAGTCATAAATAAAGTCAACTCGATTCATAATATATTTATGACAGAATATGGGGTATTCCATCATTACCTCCCAGTATATATTATACAGTATGACTTAATTTCAAATCCTACATCTATTACTCAACATAATTTCAATTGTGTTGTACTAAGTAAACTATATGTATAATGTATTGACTGCAAGTACAATATCAATATGCCCCCAGTGAAAGTCGTAAAGTGAAAGCAACATTCTAAATACAAGTATCATTTAGCCCCTAAAATTAAGAAGTGGGCTACAATATAATTTACTCAAGTGGAAGTTAATTTTAGTCTTACTGTAGATAAGTAGGTTCCTACATTTTCTTTTGTATTATTTTAACATATACTAATGCAAAGTGATGTTTTGCCACGCATTCCATCTTCCCTTTACTTGACTTTTCCCAGAAATAGTTTTCTCATTTTGTTGTCTACTTGAGCCTTGAGTTAGTAGCCGAATTGCGTAGTTAGTTTAGCACGGCATGGTAAGAAAAGTCTTTTGTTATGCTAAAGGTGCATTCAAGGAAGCCGAGCGGGAGCACAACAGTAGTGGCGGTGAATCTGAGCACATCAAATACAAAAGGCAGAGATTGTTGATACATATGTATGGCAATGGTGATTGTTGTTTTCTTTGGTTTAATTTTCGACTTGTCGTGACTTAGAAATTTTCTATAGCTATACCACTGTGCCTTAAAGAAATTTCGCTGGGGCTCAAGAGTAAATTTACTAAGGAAAACAGGTGGCATTTGCCCACGTTATGTTAAGGCAATGCAAGTTGGGTAACAGAAAAGAAAGGCCAGGCATTGATGAGCAAGTCGGCTCCTTTCACATAACAAGTCTTTCTACACATGGAGAAAGACAACAAATCCTAGTGGCAGAGTACCTACCTACTAGGAATGACGAGATGATGATGATGCAGGGACAGAGTGAAAGTAGGTACCTACTGCAAATATCTAAACCAAAGTTGTGCCCACATATTATATTTATTATATAGGATACATTTAGAATCTCTGTATTTTGCTATACGGGCTCTGGAGCAATTCATATATTAGATTATAGTGTATATAGATTGGCGGGGTGGGCTTTGAAGCTAGATAACACACAGCAGCGACGGAGGTACGGAAATGAAGTAGGCTGGAAATGGGAGTGAGCAGAGAGTAAAACATAAAACGGCCGATTAGGCAGCCTATTGTGTCGTATCAGAGTAAACTTTAGTTTGTTTTGTGTACATAGATAGACAGAGACAGAGTGCTTACCTCCTCTAACTGTCTATTTGTATTGTACTGTACTTACCTACCTTTAGACCTTTGTGTTTTCTGTTCGAGATTGATGTGCAATGAACCAGTTCTCTACCACACTCGAACTTCAACAACTCCTACCGCTCTGAAATACTAACGTCTCATGATGTTTATATGTTATTATTAGAATGTCTACTGTCTGCTCTACTCTGTCTGTGCCCGACCAGAGAGAGAAGGAGATAGATCCAACCAAATGTGCATCATAAAATGGGCTACTGAAGTGGCAGCAGTACGAGTATGAACCATGGTTGAAAGAACTATTATTTTTATTATTATTACATCTTTGCTTCATTTTCTCTCTTCCAATGATTCAGCCATTTTCTCGACACGACCACTTTCATTGCTTTTGACTGCTAAAAGGTTCTTTCCCTCCTCTTCAACTGACACTGAAATATCTGTATTTGAGTCTTTCTTAAAATATATATATCCTTCACAATCAGGATTTTAAATCGATACAACAGTAATTACCGCTTGTACTAGCGAAGATAGATCTCCACAAACATACTACTACTGGCTCGTATACTACTACTGTACTACTACTACACAGAAATTAATCAAAGAATTTAAGGCATTTTGAATTACGTCTTTTATGTTGAATGCTTACTACTAAAGTATGCTTCATGTGCGTTACTTACTTATGTTGATAGTTTTATCTGGTTTTATTTTCAAGTGTTTATACTTGTGTGACAAATATAAAACCAATGTGACAAGAATTTAAATTAAATGGATACCACAATCGCACTATTCAATGAATGACACTAATTTAACTGATGTGGTATGGACGGATAGCTAAATGATGTACAAATGTAGGTACTAAGATGTTAATTAAATAATTGCATACAATATCAATATATTAAAAAATAATTTACAGATCATTGTTGGTTTGTTGTTCCTTGAACGCAGTATTCATCCTAGGACCCAGTTTGTCTCTTCAAGATGTTAATTAAATAATTGCATACAATATCAATATATTAAAAAATAATTTACAGATCATTGTTGGTTTGTTGTTCCTTGAACGCAGTATTCATCCTAGGACCCAGTTTGTCTCTTATGTTACCATTACGGTTTTGGTGTTGATGACTTGTGTTTTTCCTAAATTAATGAAAATCTGTATTAGCTGCATTATTTGCAACTAAGGATCAAATACTATAATATCTGTCGACCTACTCTGCCGAAACAATGTAGTCTGATGAGTTTGAAATGTATCATCTATGGACGTTTCGTGTTATGTATAACTTTACGTAGGTAGGTAGTTAAATATGTATATGTACTAGATGTACTCAAGCCGACACAAACATTTAAAAGAGAAACTGTAGCTATAGTGTATGACACAAAGTCGGTCTAACAAATCAGAGAACAGCAGCAAAAACAAACACCCGCAGTGCGTTGCTGACTAAAGCAGGACTTTGTATGGATACATCCGGAAGAGGAAATCCCATTTTAGTAGTATTTTTGATTTGATATGACAAGCACATATTATAGTGTCAGCTTATACATATAGAAAACCATTCCTCTATTTGTAGTTGCATACAATATATACATTTGTAGTATGATACTATGTTGTCTACAGTTAATACGAATTGAGTTATTACAGAACTAGATCTGCTAAAATATGCAAATTAACAGATTCCATTACTGACTTTGACGATAGAGCAACTTTTGAGATCTACGACTTTAGAGACCCTGGAGAATTGCATTATAGATTGCCATGTGTCAAGTTTTTATAATGGTGTAAATGTCAAATGCCTAGACATGTACACAATTGCATCTTGCGGTAATTTCGATGCACATGGACCCTTGTTTTTGGAACATGGACTATTTTACAACATTGCAAGATATACGAATTTTATTCATTACACAGAAATTGTTATTTGACATTCCGTAAATCAAAAGCCAACCCAGAAACCATGTTGCAAAATATACTACATCAAAAGAATAGGGTTTGCGGATTTCTCTTTCTTGAAAGTCGAAAGTCTTTAAATAAACAGGTCCCACACAGTACGAGTCCCCTCCATTATCATGTTAATTGTTAATGGAACAGGATATGGAATAACCTCTGAAAATATAGTACCGGTAAATGTAGTAATTGACATGTATTCAACATTAATGCCATCATGATAACTTCCTGTTATTTTAATTGTGTTAACCCTGTTAGACATTACTAGGAATGGGTGTAATTCAATTACCTTTCCGCTTTTCAGCTTTTTTCACTTTCAACGTAGATCTTGGTATGCTAACTAAATCAAAAGCACTATGGCACAATTTTTCATTTGTGCAACACCAAACGGTACTATACACTTACAGTTTTCCTACGAAGTTCGTTTACTTAAGAAGACCACATGCAACCACAAGAGAGAAAGATTGCTTGTGGAATATTAACGAAATTACGTCGTTAGACCTGGAGTTCTAATTGAATATGAAACACTTTTATACCTTCTGAGCATTTCTGTGTGACGTAATTGCTATTACTACTACTGCATTTTGGTATATCCATAGGGTTGAAGTCGTAATGAAATATCTGCCAGTATGATATATCATTATGCTGAATGTAATCATACGATTATTGTAGACTGTCTTGTTAATATTTTTGAACTTACTTATCCAGCTTACTTTGTCGAAGAAAATACTTTTCTAACACAAGTGTTGTTCATTTGCCGTCAAGTCCATTATAATTGCATTACATTTCTAGATACAATATTTGTACCTCTACGTATTTTTGATTAGCTCTACGGCTCCATCATGTCCATGTCATAAGCAGTGATTAATAACTAAATGTCATATTGCAATTTTATAAAGTCTGGGAACGTGAACTTGGCTACTCATAAATTGCTTACGACATATGCAAGGCTTGTATCAAGAAATGTTATTTAAGAAATTGTTATGATATATTAAAGAGATTTTAATTACATTTCTTGCTCACATTTCCTTATTATTGATGATGCAAATAAACATGCTTTCAATAAAAAGGTTTGGCTTTTGCCTCAGGTAGTCTCAGACTAAAGCCAAACCTACTAGTCTACTAGTCTGACTTGTCTCAATTCCCACGTAGTAGTTTTAAATAATGTTGTAAGGATGAGCTCTAGTTTGTAATTATTGAGGTAGGTACTCAGTTATAAAACTGTTATTATTATAGTCAGCTAAATTCGTGAATTCCGCGTAGATTGATTATTACGTACTTGGTAATGATTCATGTCACATAATAAATACATTACTAATGATATCACATGTTAGTAAAGTATGTTCATTAATTTCAACGTTTTAGCACATCGTAAGAGGTATCTTTACGAGGCTTGTTGTGCCTATTTAGTTTCCACTTGCCCTTATTGATGTTGTGATAGTAGGCTGCAGTAGATAAGTCATTAACTGCTATAATATAATAGATTGAGAATGAAAGCGTTGAGAATTGACACATTGATAATAGGAACCACAATAACTGTAAAACATAGCGATGCCTCATATTTTGTGTAAATAGAGGTAAATGGCCATTATAGTTCGTATTATGAAATAAACAAGAGGGCTTTGTTGAGCGGTTTTTGCCCGAAAGACAGGAACCATTAGGATTTCATTCAGTTCGACAGACAACACTGTCATAAATTACCATTCATATAGAGCAAGTTTGGAAGTAATTGGTAGCAGAATAGAGTTTTCACAAAATAAATGCAAATGTAAAACATGTGGCATTTGCTAGTTATAGATGATAGTAGATGCAAAGAGCCCCATAAATTCCAGATTGTTATATGTATCCTAGGATTATTCAGTACGCGCTGAAATGTATTTCCTATATGCGGGTGTATTAAGTTTAGAAGTAGTTATACTAGCCAGTTTCGTAAGGTATTATTATATTGGACTATTCCTTTGGCAGTTATGATTACACTGTTCCGTTGTGCCATTCTGAAATTCCTTGTATATCTTTGACTTAGGGGCGGCTGTGTGTATAACGGTGTATAAACGAGCCGTAAATGCCTAAGTATGTCAAAGGAGATTTGTCATGCTTTGCTTTTACTTAATATTCCTTTGCTTTCCATGGCTCATGATAATAATGTGGACTAACTACAGCGCTAAACATACACTGTGCCATTCTGACTTCCTCTCTTGCGCTTAGCAACTCAGAGAACCGTTCTTACGATTGCATATATTACCATTATTCCGATTATTATTATTGCCATTATCATTATCTTCCCTCCTGCTAGCTTCCCATGACTTAACGTGGGCACAGCTTAATGTATGTAATATAGTGTGTCACAAAACACTACACAGCAGTACAGAGTACAACATTGTATTATTTACATCTGCAGACACTCTAATAGTGTACCTTGAATTCTTGACTTGAACGTGTAAGTAAACGGTAGTTGTGAGTTTAAATTATGTGTGTGTGTTTGAGTCAGAGATCGTTTCTTTAACGCATGAGAATGAAATGAAAATGGGTCTTTTACTTGCCTTTGCCTCCTGTGACTCTGGCTGTTCACATTTATTTTAGACTGAGTCTTTGCAAATTTAACAATCTATGCAATCTTTGTGAACACTTTAAAGCCTCGTCGTTCCTACTTATCTTTCTATAGTCACTTTATAAATCGTATTTAACATTCATCGCTCCTCTTAATGCTTCTCGCTACGGGCTCAGCTTTACAATTGTGTGCAAAGCAAAACACAAAGTCAAGCGAAGCAGTGCAATGTCAAGAGAGAAAAGTCAATTCACATTTGTGTCGACTTGAGTTGGTACTCGCGTGGGCGAAAAATTCAAGCTGACATGACTTTCTGTGTTTTACTCTGAGGAAATTGTTTTGTAATGCAATGTTGTGATGCAATGGTAACTTACGTTGCTTTGCTTTACTTGACTGAGTGGGTTGAGTTGAAGTTGAAAGTCAACAGAACATTAGGAGCTATTCTCCACTCATACATACATACCTTAGGAGTACACATTATGTTGTTCGGTAGACACTCTGCAATTTAAAGTACATGTAGCAGCCTCGTCGAGTACAACAGCACATTGACTTCTGATCTAATTAAAATGGAAGGAAGTGTTGGTCGACTTGACGCTCAATAGTCTACTTTGTGTGCTTCCTAACTGCTAAGTACTACTCAATTGATATACTACTGGCATACAGACTCTTTTATACTAGAGGTAATTGTGCTGTAATGCTGGAATAAAACAGAATCGAATAAAGGGAGTTGACAGAGGAAACCAGAATGAAAGCAATGATGGCAATAGTAACAATTCCATTATCACAAGATCAGTTCACAGGGAAGAGAAAGAACAAGTGTTTAACTTTAACAATTCCTGCCATTACAATGCAATCACCAGTTGATTTATTTATGTGGAAATCCAATTGAATAATTTCATTTCCGTGTTTAAACACGATAGAAAGGCCCACACGGTGCCATTTTCCTATCTGACTTAACAATATTTATTTCTGGAGGAGGAAAAAAACAAATTAGAATTTTTTTCACAGACTAAATAATTGGTATTTCGTGGTTTTCAGTTACAAAGGCCTGACAAGCGAGATGTTCTATGTACCCGTGCATTAACTATGTTTGTATATAGAACTAAACAGGAGTAACTTTCTGACAAGTAGTGAGTTCAAGTCAAGCCACCCATTCATTTGTTCTTGTCTTCGTCACGTTTCACTTTTTCCCCTCCTGCTACGATTCACTGATCGCTAGGCCAATCCATTCAAGCCAAAGTGTAAAATCAATTTAGGCCAAACCAGAAAATATAAAAACCCAAACAGTTCCAGAATAACTGTACAATTTTTTGGCTCTGAGGGCTGACTGCAGCAAGAGTATCAACTCCCAAGTCGATGGAGATGAGTTTTGTCAATACAATGAAGCTCTAATTAATTGAAATGGATGCTTACTGCTACTTAGTTCTTTAATCTGAATTGATTTACTGAGATTCAGACTGATTGCTGAGATTGTTATGTTTATCTTGATTATCATGATGACAACTTAACTTATGCATGTTACTATATTTATATCAATACAGTTATAAAACCATCGTCAAGATGTGTAAACATAAATCCACGTAGTATTAGTCGCTATTTTTACTTTGGCCTATGTGTCCGCCTTTTTTTGGTTTGGCTTAAATTGATATTGCATTTTGGTCTAAAAGGATTGGCCTAGCAGAGTGCACCCCTGCTACTGCCACTCAACTCCACTTCAATTCAATCTGTGCTTGCAAATTATTTCTGTACCTATGTGTATCCGATCCGATTGTGTTTAGCCGTATGTCAACGGCATTTCATTCAATTCGATTTCAATTCTCCCCTCTTATTAACTTTTCCTGTTTTATTACGTTAGGAACTGCTAGTTATACCTCGTGTTGAGCCAAACTTCACAGACGCTACACTAGTTGTAAGTACTTATCAAATGATTTAAAGCGAATGGAGATTTAATAGCTTTCGTTTACAAAGGGAAATTAAAACGACTATATAATATTGGCTTTCAGTTTCAGTCTAACATTTCACAATTAGCTCTAAGAATAAAATGAATGAAACGAGGAAAATCGAATTTGCCGAGCTTAAGCGAGAAAAGAAATTAAGGATGATAAAATCCGGTGACATTAAATGAAAGGCAACATAACTCTAGGATTTGACGTTTTATTTCCCTGTGAAAATTGATATGTATACAATTTCTAAGCCAGTTTCCCAAATGTGTGTGCCAAGTGTGCCTATATATTGTTATTCATTCAGAATTAAATAGAAACACTTTATGTATATAGGTACATAAATTTTTATATAGTTTTCGACGTATTATAAGTAGTCGTATCAAATCTCAGTGTTATACTTTAGACAGGTATGTCACTGTCTGCATGTCTGTGTGTATTCACGTGCTAGGATTTTCTCTCACAGCAATGTTTTCACTAAAAATGAATAGTATAATGGAATCTATGTGTATGCGTAAGTCTATAAGACATCATGTTGTATTGTATAAATAACAGGGTCATAGTAGGAGTAAAAGCAAGATCGATTGAAGGAACGTATAAAAAGAGCGATACGTGTGTGTACTTTAGAAATTCATGCTGCTGCCTATACCATAAGAGCTAACCATCTGAGATATGCCAGAAGAAAAATTATTAAAGTGCAAGTAGTCAGAGAAAGCGGATATAACTGCTAAACCTTTCTTTACTTTAGTGCACTGCACACTAAAGTTCCTTCTTTCACTTGGCCCGGTTTGATTTGCTGTGCCAGAATCCTTTTCTATTGTACATATAGAAATGTGGATATAATATCCGAGGTAGCACGTAGGTGTTTTATAAAATATTCTTGCTTTTATTCCTCAGCTCGTGCGGCCGCTCCCCTTGTTGCCTGCCAATTTGCTTGGTTTGCATTTTGTAAGGCAATAAGCCTACTTTGTATACATAGGTTTGATACTTTACTTCCTTACCTCACTCAGGAGAAAGACAAAGCCTCAAGGCAAAGAAAAGCTACTTTCTAAGCCTTCGCCATCTTCATGCTTATTAACAAAGTCCGTTAAGTGTGGGTGCAACTAAATACATACAAAATGGCATTATAATTGCGGCACTTCATACTAAAGCTCAATAAGTTGGCGAGAGTAATTTTACTTGTAGACGTATATTTACAATCAGAAACAACACTGACAGTATACACTAATATGGATAACGAATCGCGCCGATGTAAACTGAAGCAAAACAAAACAAGTAATTTTCAAGAGAACGTAATGCATGAGTAGAGCCACTCACATGCATTACAGATTATCTGCACTGCTGCATTCCTATGATAAAAGAAGAATGTTAATAATAATGTTAGACCATTCTGAAATATAAATGTACACTACATAATTTAATCGTCCCACACGCGGCCCAGAATGTAATGTGAACACAGTATCTATAATCTACAACTGTAAGTTATAGCAAAACACACCCACGCTATGGTTTGGTTTTTTAAACTTTCTTTAGTACTTTCTTTGCCTTTCATCGTATGGCTTTTGTAAACATACGCTACGTTTATTAAAAGTTGTGTATGTACTTACGGTTACACGCAGTATTATCATGTTCTATGACTGTAGAAGATTTTCATAATACAAAGGCAGCACTAATTTTTATTATGCAAATATGTTGCCTAAATATCAAAGGGCTTAACCGTTCTGTTATGATCCTGCTTATTCTCTTAGGCCTTTTGTAATTAGCCACATTTTTGAGCGCATGCGATCTATTCTAATAGCTGCGTACCAATTATTAATTACTAGCCAGGGCATTTATGAGCTTGTGTCATAACATAATTGACAGTGTGTCTGTTTCATTATCGAAGTACGTATAATATATCGTACGAAGTTATGTATTTAATAGTGCCTTATACTTTTGAAGGGTCGTATCTTTTTTGTATCCAAAAGACTATCTTGGAAGCTATGTGATTACTAGTCACTATCACTTCAACGAAATCGATAGTTGCAGTTCAAATTTTGTACAGAATATGGACTGAGGGTAGGAGAATACCAAAGTGCATAGAGGAGCTGCAAAGTAAACAATGGTGCCCTTTTCCACGTTGAGCACAAAAGATGATGTACAAAATACAAGAGTTTGAGATGTTTTATATGTCTGCTTGCCATGGCCAGATGAGGACTGAAGTGAAGGCTAATTGTAAGTGAAAGCTGGAGATGAAAAGGCTTGAGGCAGAAGTGTATCAATGGAATACAACTCTCGCTTCTTTCAATAACAAACAAAAGAGCGTTACAAAACCAAAGCAAAATACTTTCCCACTCACTCATAGCTAGAGAATAGGCTCTTCTCTTTTATTAGAGCTCAGTTTACATCACACGTCAAGTAAATGAGAAACCACTTGTTATTTTTCCATTTTACCCGTCCCACTTTAACTAGTTGACAGTTTAAGCACTTTCCATGTTGTTTCAAAACTAAGGAGCAAAACTGATCTCATATTTTAACCAGCTTTCTGTTTGAATTTCTATTTTGTAAATTTTGATTTGCTACAAAGATTATGACCTAAGTTAGGTAATCTACAGAATTCGGGATCTTTATAAGGGCTGAACTATGGAATTGAGGTCTTGTGTGGTTAGTAGTATCATTGTAAGATGATGGTAGTATGAGTAAAATTCTAGGATAAATTCAAAGTTAACAAGTTAAAATATATTATGATATATTTCCTGATTGATATTCATTGTTACGAAATCATGACTCTTGAGGTCCTCTCTGTCAACTACCCGGAGACAGTGAACCATATGAATGTGTCTTGCGTCGATAATGAAGTTACTATGCTACTAAATATACTTTTATGAAAAATCTAATGTTTTGGTAAAACTATGAAAGTAAGCTGTCGAAACGCAGTGGAATTATACGACTTTAAATGCTATTTATTACCAAAAACACTTTAAATTAATTCAG
>JABASH010005979.1:0-11234 GCA_019776445.1 Tomocerus maximus
GGAATGGCATGTACAGTATGGGGCACTCTAAACGGTTCATGTGACTAAAAGTCGGATAAATGGAGAAAAGGTTTGCAATGTGGATAGTGTCCATAAAGATGGTTGTAGTGTTTCTGGTATTGGCAGACAATGCCCGCAGAGTTTTGTAAAAAGACTGTCACTGTCTATTCCATTGCTATCATAACAATCGAAAGAAAAAAGTCAAACAAAGAGTAGGAAGTAGACTAACAAAAGACGCTGGGTTCATCAGCCAGGATTTATTGTTGCTATTTCCAACAAAGCGACCAGCTGTCCATCATTCAGTTCTTGTTACATAGAAATCATATCCATGACTCTCTCTGTAATAAGTCCGACTAACTTTGTAAACATCCTGACTATTACTTGTCACTGTTAACTCCTGACATGACGGCTCAAAGTTATCGACTCGCACAGTCCTATTGGCTTAAAAGCTCGTTGCCAGCTCTTAAGTTTTTTAATGAGAATCGCAACTCTGTCAGTTCAAAGATAACATAAACATTTAGAGCACAATTCCACGCACTATTATTGTGTGCACAAGGAAATCATTCTCAAAACAGAGTCTTATGGCCGATTCCACCATTTCAGACTACCAAAGGAAACCATTTCTCAGATACATTTCTTTTTTGCACTGTTTGCTTATGTGTCTCAATACCAAGGTTCCTAGTCAGATTATCCCACTTCTTATAAGGTTAGCCATACCGAAACTTTTACGAGTAAAAATTTGCTTTTGGAACCAAATCTGACCAATTTGGGTCCATCCTTGGGTCTACTTTAAGTAAATGATTGAGCTGGACCAAAATTCACATCAAGTAAAAAGTTTATTCGGGAAACCTTCGATATGGTTACCTTATAAGGAAAGTCATATCATGTGCATAGGAACCTTGGCATGATACATAAACGTATCATTGACAATGCTATGGGGTATGAAGGGTCTAAAAAGTACGAAAGTCGTTGTAGTTACATAAAAGCCCTAAGAAGATGTAAGCAGACTGTAGATATCTAATCTGTACATAAAAAAGAAAAAAAAAGCTTTTTGCCGTAGAACGAGAATGTTTGATGTTTCGAATGTAAACTAAGTTGCCTATCTAATGCTGTCTCATTTGAAAGTAGGAGTAGTAAGTGAGATGGAGACGCAAGTGTTGTGTGACAAACGTTGACATGCCGGGTGAATATTTCATGTCCCCATCTCCACCCGTCTTGGCCAATGCAGTCAATGCACCGTAAAGCAAACAAAATATTTTTTACATTCTTTTGAGAAATTGTTAATAGTCTGGAAAACACTATGCATAATTAATTTTGTTTGTTTAACTATACAGAGGGTGGCACACTTATTTCGACACAATAATATATCTCGGATATAGTTATATATATTAAGCATAGATGTGTGTGTACCCAAAAGACATTAAAAAAGTGAAAGAAAGCATTTCGCATTGTTCCAGGTTGTGGAGGGGACATATCTTTTTGTTATCATTCAAGTGCTTGTCAGGCCAGAAGGAGTTTATAGAGTATTTGAGGCATACGCCCGTCTCCTCTAGTGATATTTATGTAAAATGACTTCTTGGCGAGGTCTCCACGAGCCCCTTGATAAATATCCTTACATTATACATCGCAGGTATTGTTGGTCGCAAATGTATTTACACATAGCTTATTGTTACTCTTGTTATTTAGCTCAGTTGACTCTAGTAGTCACCAAGAGAATCTTCAAATGGCCAAACTATTCTCCAAAAAACTATGCAATTCCACCCTCCGTAGTCTATCTTCGATATACTTTATTCCAAACTTTGGTCCTCGACGCGCAGCTCGCATTATTTCTCGATAGGAAACATTAGCACTTTAGATAGCGTGAGGATGACATTATACTTTTATTATAACCAAAGTGCTCTTCCATCTTCCGACTCTTGTCTCCCATTTCTGCATTTTAAATTCTCTCTTCATTATCCACAATCAAAACAATTCGCACCTCCGATTTAAATGAAAAATGGAATTACTCGCAAGGATCCAGACTCAAGTTCAAATGGGGCTTTGGGGTGTACTGAGCGTGTGCACCTCAAATCAAGCCGAGGCATTGATTTGAAAAGGACACAATACTATATACACAAATACACGTCATAAACCAAGTTACACGAGCATCTCAGTTTTTTGTGTCCTCCAACACTTTCACTATCTAAAAGCACTAAAAGTTAAAAGTGTATAGAAATAAGAAATGGCTGGCCATAATATGTTGAGAGAATATGTTTACGTATAACTCTAGACTTGCTACATTTAATGTATCTACTTTTAGTACTTATAACAAGAAAGAAAGAACATTGGAGGATGGTGGAAGGATATTTGGGGAAAAGTCGTAAAAACGTCGGGAGCAATCGTCGATAAAGGCGAAATGCTGGATGGTGAAGTGAAACTACTGCACTGTGATGTGATGCAATGCAATGTGAGAAAAGCAATGCAAAAACTATGGACCGTACGCCGAGGCTGCTACACGCCTATAGCCAAAATAACTCGAAACTTACTCCAAATACGACTCCAAACGAGGTCGTATGTAATTCAATGCATGTACAACATTACACAGCGCCCCAATATAATCCAATATTCCTAACATTTCCATATCCAACTCACACACTCTAATCCAAGGACTACATTACTTTTATTTCGCTACAACCACAACATTAAAATATCCAACTCATCCCTTTCTTAAAATTCATTTCTTGACAATCTCAACTTCCATCCACACTTGTGACTATCTGGCTCAAAAAAACAGAAAAGAATCTCCGGCTTAGATCGCCCCGTTTAGATTTTGGCAAATCTCGGGATTCTTGCTCAAAATTTTAAACGGTTCGGCTCGCTGACCCTCAAGTGACTAATTTTGTTTTTTTAATATGAAGAGTAAAAGTTTAAAAAAGATTTGTTGAAGTGATGTGGATGATAATAATAAAAAGTAAAGAAAGTTGTTGTCTCTGAGGATATGAAAGTTGGCTGAAAAGAGTTGTATCGTAATCTGTTCTTGAAATTTCACGCTTTTGTGGTCCTAAGTATTCGCGTCTGACATATCTGAAGCGAAATCAGCGATGAGCTGTCTACTCGTTTCTACGTCATGTCATTTCACATCTCGTCAACTTAAATCCTTTTCATGGATTTTGTTCAACCTCGTTAACAGACTTTTAATATCCTCGGCCAATGTACACGCAAAACGTATCCTCTTCACATCCTTGTTAACTCCAGCCTTCAAACAAATTAAAACTAAAGTGGCGAGACGACTCCATCCTAACACACACGCCGTAAATGCCTCAATCTACCAGCAACTTTAACAGCCCCTAAAATTCTAATTTAAGAGTTATTCCACTAAAAGATCACCTTCTCCTTTGAAAAGTAATTGGTCATAAATAATTTTTATTGGTTAACGCACTGCGCTGTCTGAATATGCTAAGTCTTGATTTTACTGCACAATCCACACCCAAAAGATGCAAAACCATTCCAAACTCTCCAAGGCATGAGGATTTACAACTCCTCCACCACCAATACAGTCTCTATAAAACTTGTTGAAAATCACAATGCGCACCGAAATCTAAAGTTCACAGTCAACATAAAAATCAGCAACTACCTATACACATAATTTTATCGTCTGGAACTCTATTTAGCTTTTCATAATTTATAACCACACCTCTCTTTATTATCTCTACCATCACCTCCCATCTGATCAACCTTACCAAACAATCTTTTCTCGGATATGCACTCGAAAATAAAATCAAGAAAACGATTACAAAAATTAATCCGTAAATAATATTTTCTATGTCCTGGACAGTCACAATTTTTTCTAACTTCAAAAAATTCGTATATTTACTTTAGTCAATTGTAGATTCTGACAGCTGAATTGTAGGAATAACATTTTTGATATTTTCGGAGCACGTATTTAGGGGGAGGTTTGGAAAACTATTCAAAAATACCAAAATTTTTTGTGGGATTGTATATTAATTTTAGGCTATTTTTGACTTATTTTCGAAAATTGTAGCCCAACTTTTTGCCCTTGGAGGGTATGGGGACTCCCCAGATGGATTTGCTGGCTACGTGCCTGTTTGGGAGAACCTTGACAAAGAAGTAGTAACATGAAACAAAGTTATGGATTGGTAAACAATAATAAAATTTGAGTGAGTATGGGAATGAAATGTTGAAAGTGTGAAAGTTGAGTTGGGGAAAGTGTTTTTTGAAGCATAAAAATATAAATAATAGGAATAAAGTCAAGTCTTTGGGGAAGTTGTCATTGTTTTACAGTTGCAATGTGTCCTTCTGTTTTGACAGCGTGACGAGACGGGGAAATGCAAGTCTGGCTCTACCTTCATTTATTTTGTCGGGGATATCATGGCAGAAAATAAAACATGCGTTTCTATGCATAAAATAGTAGTCGTCTGTATCTAATGGAAACTATGAAATAGTCTTTTTATATAAGTAACATTATCATGTGAACAATCTGACGAGAAAATTCCCAGATGGAAACTTTTCTCCGAGGAAAAGTAAACTTTCTCTTATAACTTATCTCTCTCCTATATCCCACTGCTACATGAATACAGATGGAAAACACTCACAAACACCTTTTGTATACATTATTACAATTTCAACGGGAAAAAAATAAAGTAAACACACCCTCGTATTGTGCTGCACGTGTGTGATACCTTTCTACTTGCACGTCAAATTAATCCGAGTACAGTTAGATACTTGACATGACTATTCAACTCGCGCGTGTCGCCTTTCTCACTCCTACTGCACAAATGTGATCTACTCATTTCGCAGAAAATACATTATTTGCACAATGGCAACATAATTTGTTTGTTTTCCTCCCATTGTTGACAATTCTATTATTTATTACAGATAATCCCAGCATTATTTATTAAGTGAGGCTCTATACAAAGGGGTGGACAAAGAAATTATAATATAGTATTTGTACAGAGTAAATACAGATCACAATAACAAAAGAGGGCGATGGAATGAAGCTTTTGAATTTTTCATTAAAGGCATTCAAAGTGCGTAGGTAAATATTTATCGGTGGTGTCTATAGTGTTGTTGGGAGTAGTTAAAATGGTTGTGCCACCACATCGGACAAAATAATTGAAAACATAGCAAAGTTTTGGGTTCCCCCTTTCGCTGAATTTGAATTTACGACGACTTTCTTTGTATGAGTTGGTGCGGGGAATAAGACAAAACAACGGAAGGAAGGGTCGTAATTGACTTTGTGTCCCAGGAGGCGTGTACCTTGATGTACTTTATAAATGCGTGCGTCCCTCCCTAATTTATAAAATATGAAACTAAGTGCACATGCAGTTTAGTCGGAAATGTAATTCCTGAAAATCAAAAGCAAAATGTGCGTCTATAATTCATACTTTATTACCATTTCAAATGTCTTTGGTCTCTTAGATGATATTTCTGCTTTCTCTCATCATCAATTACGGCGGAGGATATGGCTAATGTGATAGCCTCCACGTCCACAGCCTCACACACGCCTGGCGCATTTACGGACCTTTGCAACTCTTTCCGCACCGAATGATGAAATGCTCAGTTTCTGTAGTGCTGATGGTAGCAAAATGGTGAAAACACTTTGCATTGACTACACAAGGACACTACACACAAACAGTCGAGTAAAGCATCGTTTAGTCCTGTGCTATATGCTCCGTGTATGCTATGTAATGTATCCTGTGTGAGTTGTCGAGGAATGCTGAGGAAGCGGAAGAATGGAGATGGAGAGAGAGAGAAGCATAATTTGTAGGAAGCCTGGGCAAAGTTTTTAGTTTATATGGTTTTATTTGGTCGTAATGTCGGCTTAACACGAGATTTAATGATATACTTAAGTACACTTTGCCTGGGACTCTTTCGCCGTTGCCAACCGCTGCCCGTTTGCTTCGCTTCACAAACTTAGCTGTCACAGTCTTAAACTCTGCCAAACTTTAACTATACGCAACAATATTTCAATTTTTTGAATACACGTAATTCTTATTATTATTTGCACTCTTTGATCGAGTCGACGGAGGAAATGGTCGCCAAATAACAGGGCGAAGTGCAGCGCAGCAACTTTGTCTATCATTAGCTTAACCCATTGGCTTAGTTATTGTTTCTCTAAAATTAGGCTACTAGTAACTACCGATTGTTGGAGTGGAGCAGATAGAGATTAGTTGTGCCACTATTAATCCTACATAATTGTACGCAAGATTAGAGCCGCTAAATATAGAGGTTCGTATGGCGCCTTAAAGTATTTCGTGTCCTGCACGGTCGATGTGCATTTGTCTGTGCAAATATAGACATTGGTTCCTGTTCTACTTTCACTGCGACATCAAATGACTTTCTCCCAATCAGAACCGAAAACATAAGACATTACGACACATTTCACTCAATCCATCCGAGCGTCACTACAATCACGCATTCCTTATTTTATGTAGACGAGGATTCTTTCCGTGTTGGTTCCCACTCAAATGCCACATTGGCTTCGCACTCCGACTCATACAAAGCAATGCAATCATTGGAAACGATACCGACAGCGATACAAAACGAGGCAGTGGAGCGACAGGAAATCCACCAACAGCCTCCAAACATGCTAAGCCCATTGTGAATTCCATTTCTCCACGAATTCCAACATTTCTA
Organism: Tomocerus maximus; assembly: GCA_019776445.1. Classification (NCBI taxonomy): domain Eukaryota; kingdom Metazoa; phylum Arthropoda; class Collembola; order Entomobryomorpha; family Tomoceridae; genus Tomocerus; species Tomocerus maximus. Next base: position 6,637 of record JABASH010005979.1, read on the forward strand.
TATTCCCTATTCATTATGTTCAAACCAATTCATCCTTTCAGTGCAGACTATACAAAAGGGAGTGTAGTAGGAGTATAGTGTATTCCAGTGTGTGTGTGCAGAGTTAAATAAATAGACGTGCAGTTAGCGAACGATAAGATTTTAATCTAAAATTACAAGCTAGTCATTTGTTTGCAGGCTTGTTCTACTCTCAGTCGACTTACACACGAAAGTCTACAAATAAAATTGTCCTTGTGCCTCTGCCTATATAGGCACAGCCGATGATAAGTCAGGTGCTTCCACTTAAAATATGCATTCATTCGTCTAGCAAAATAATCTGATTTCTATAATACTCTCTGATACGTCTAATAGGATTGAGTTGGGCACAGGTGAAAGTCAATAATGCTATGTATCATGTAATTGGAGACGAGTGGCTGATAACATCAAAAGGACCGAGAGAATAGAGGAATCAAGAGTCTCTTGTTGGTTGTATTCTTGCCCGAATTAAGTCTCGAGTAATCTCATCATTATGTTGATTACAAATCCAGAGAGAACAGCGCAAAATGGAATCCTCCCATCGACTACACAATCAAATTAATTACTATTTCTTACTATTTCGAAATTGACACAATCGCCATTTTTAAACGTCTTGTGGCTGTCATGCCGTACGGGAACCATCAAAAGAATCCAACATTAAGCAGCTTTCGTTTTAATCTACTTTCTGTCAATCAGAGAACCACAAAGTTATTAACTTCCCAAAGACTTTCCTTTGTCTCCACTCGAATCATTTCCTAAGCTCCTCTTTTTCTCAACTTGTCAACCCTTTCAATTCATAATACCCAATCTTAATTCTCCGCAAAAATCCATTTACATTTTCATAATTGCTTTCTCCGACCTTTCTTTTTCACTCCTCCTATTCTAGGCAAGCAGGTTTAAAATTTTTGTAAACATAATTGGAAATAGAAATAAATGTTTATTGACTAATTGGCGAGGGCATTAAGATATCTTTGGTAAATACTACTCCGAAAGGATGGTTAAGTAATTTGGAGGAGCAGAGTTTGTCCTAAGAAAATTAAATTTTGATGCCGAGTTCGGTGACTGAAAATGGGTTGATGATTCAATTTGAGTAATCCCTAATTAGGATCATTTTCCAAGACTAACAATGGCTTGCTCCTCTGCATTCGGAATCCTCCTTTGTTTTCATTATGATCGGCGATAAGAGAAAGTCTCTACGAGAGGTCTGGTCATTAGGAGACAGAAATCAGATGTTGAAGATGTTGAGGGAGGCATTCCCATAAGATTATAAATTCAACCGAGGAATAATCCATTTATTGGCTCAACACACGACGACGACAACTTTATCAAGCTGTGTGTGGAGACTCCAAGAGTTAGTAACTCACTCACTCACGTCAGACTCGAGAGCGACGAATTTGTCAACAACGCTGTCTGACTCGTAAATACGTCTGTACGCCATTTTCCAGTAAAACGGTCGTTGATTTTTAGAAACCCAATTTTCCCAGAGCAAAATGGTTAAGTATTAGGTCCCGTGGATTTTGGGCGGGATGCTCCGAAATGTAATTAGTGGGAGATGATACATTGGTTTTTAAGACCATCTGCCTGCCTTCCGTGCGTCATGTCTATAGCAACCAACGGCAACACACGTATGAGAACCCAGCAGAGGGGAAGACAGATAACCCGATGTGAGCTCAGCCATCTACAAGCGACTCCGTGGTTTCCTTCAAAATATCCTCGACTACCTCTAATATCTTACCTACATTCACACAACAACAACCCAAGAAATATAATCAGGTCTCCACTCTCTGGACAGACTTGATGCTTGAGTCATGCCGTGATTGACACGGCTGAAGAAGGAAACTCTCTCCAGAGACTTATCGATTCCTCTGCTCAATAATTACGGAACATCCGCCTACTTTCCACAACCACTCTTTATACTCAGAGAATTACTAAACGCACGCTTTCCACGGCAATAACCACAACCGACAAAACCGGCTCTCTCTCCACTCCAAACTTCAATATTGTCAAATCCATCTTTCCTCCGTCAAATCCGCTAAATAATGCTACCTCATCATCACCATAATTCAAACACTAAGTCAACTCGACTCAACCATCCATACAGCTTTTCCCTAAACCAACTAATAAATCTTACAATTCACCGACATGACGCATGTTTTTTGCCCAACAATATCAAAATGCTCAAGAAAACCATAAATTCAAACCTCGCGCCAAATGCGGAAAATTGAATGATTTTCTCCCCTCACTCGAGAAAATCAGTTTTACGTTTTTGTCCAACAACATGAACCGTATAAATGCATTATGGAAAATGGGTTGAGGCACTTAAAATGTTGACGAAAATAAAAAAGTGGTGGCGGAAGTGTAAGGTGTGTTTAGCATAAGTGGAATGGCAGAAGGGGAGAAAGTTGCTGAACGTGTGTGGCAAATTAAGTGCATAAGTGTGTCCAAGTGGATATCGTGATTGGACCTTTTGACAGACACATGGAGACAGCTGATAAAGCAAGTTTTAGAGCACTTGGCCTGCAATGGTCATGGCATTTAGTAATCTATGAGCGTCAGACTTCCTGCTGGCTCTTTATGTCTTCTATACCAGACAACCCGGCTCCCTGCTCAAACCATTTCCACCCTTAAATACATGTAATTACTTTCTCCAACTTTCCAATTGATTTGCATCAAACTTTTACAACATTATCGGCTCAGTTCAAACAAACTTTACAATAAACATTCATTTCACTTGCACTTTGGCTAATAATAGTCCAGAGAGCCATCTCAACGATTCAAGATGTTTACACAAAAGTTTCAAGAAAGTGTCTGAGCAAGTTGTATTTTAATTATGGTATGAATTAGTTGAGCCTACAGGTGTCCATTTAATTCCAGAAATAAATGACAATAAATAGTCGAGTTAGTGGGAAATGGTTTTAAATAATGCGAGGCGAATGGCATTAAGTTTCTTGAAGGTTAGAGACACCCAGATGGGCGACCTACAATGAACGGAGAGAGGCGGGTAAGTTTTGGTAGTAAAATAATTAATTTTGACTTTTGTCTAATGACTCGTTGTCATCCTCGTCGTATTTTGTATGCACGAGCGGAGCTCACCATTTGCCTTTTGTGATTGGATTGGAGACACATGCGGAATTCATATGTAAGAATGAATTTCATATTTCACAACTCGTAGAGACCCCAATCTAAAGCCATGTTCAGCACAATATGGCTTTAATAATTAAACCTAAATCGTGACTTTTAGCCCTTAGAAAAGGATTTCGCTTTTCTGTGGCAGACTTGGCTGTCGGCTACCCACTGTCGGTAAATACGAAATCGGAGGGATTATCAAATCCCTTCCTATTCATTCCCATCCAATATTCAGCACAAAACAACTCTCAGTGTTCATTCAAACCGGACAAACCCAATCCAAATATTTATCAACACACAAGTAACCAAAATTCAAACTTATTTTACCTCTAAATCCCGAATTCATCGCCGGTATAATAGGCCACATTCATATTTAGTGCAACTAATTCCAAATGCAAACCACATCAAAGCAAGAAATAAATTTCAAATGAGTTCAAGAGAAAGTTGCCCACCCTGTACGACAGAAAAATGTTTCGGGACTGTATTTAATTGGATTAGGAAAAGATTGAAATAATAATTTGTGTCATTTGTGCCGTAGGACTGAACACTGGGCAGAAGACAATAGTAGCAAAAGTGAACTTTAGTTTAAGTTGGAGTGAAAGTTGTTTTATTCAGGACTGACTTCACATCTGCTTCCCATGATTCCTTTTGTTTTCCGCACGTCGGTCGGACACACTCAATATCTGATATCAAATTAGACCGGTCAACATGACACTCTGTTTTCAATTCCGTCTCTTTTCTCCTGTCACAAACCACTCATGTTACTACATTTTACATTACATTTATACACGCACTTCGGCTACAGCCAATCCATTATCCCACCAACAACGACTGTTCACTCTCTTTTACAAATTACACACATCGTTGACCCTTTCCTACTCGCCATTCCAAGCCCGAGGTCTCAACACCAACAACTCCTATAATTAAGGAAATATCTTTTTGTTAATTTGGCTTTATAATAATTTTATTCTCACTTTCACCAATTTGGGATATTCTACTTAGCCATGTTGATCCAAAGTAATTTAGTTTACAGTTTGTGCGGCAATTGTGGGTGTGGAAATGAAAATGAAAATGTAGAATTGAAGGCTAAATTGGTAAATCAGAATTGGAGGGCGGAGTCGAGGAGAGTCTCGAATGCAAATTCCCCGACGTAATTTATATTTTATATGTGATCACATTTAAGCTGTGTGAGATCGTTGTAAACTGGCTCAAACAGAATTGGCTGTCGTTCCAGTTCTGTCATACCTTTTCTCATTCACACAAGGACCTCTTGCTTTACACACTCATAAAATTTGCACATGGATTATCAACCGAGCAGCAGTAAGCGTAATAAACTATTCCCGCAATCACCTTTTCATTCCCATCAATATCGCCACTCTACAGGGTTCGGTTAAACTAACTTGCGCTAATGCTAATAATATATCAAATGTTATTGCACCGTTTTATTCATTTTAAGG
>JABASH010005980.1:0-11234 GCA_019776445.1 Tomocerus maximus
AGTGCTCCTTTCAATATGGCCAACATAAAGAGAGCGTACTTCAACCCCAAGTTATCAGGGTCATTCAGCGGTTTGTCAACGTTTATGAAAAATAGAAAGTTTGCGGACAAAAAAGAAGTCGAACGGGAATTACTCAAGCTTAAGCCGTACGTATAACATAAACCAGTTAGGAAACGTTTTCCCAGGAAAAAGTTTATGATCCACTTTCGAAATTACATGTACCAGATAGATTTACTCGATCTCTCAAAATACGCAAAAGAAAATAACGGAAACAGGTACTTGTTCACTGCCATTGATGTATTTTCAAAAATGGCTCACGCTGTTGCTATGAAGACCAAGGACAGCGACACAGCCGTTAAAGCAATGAAACAAGTAATAAAAGTTCTGGGGCGTCCCGTTATTGTATTGTCAGATAGGGGTCTTGAATTCGTTAACAAGAAAATGAAGGCCTACTTGGATTCCATCAACGTTAAATCCATACATTCATTTTCCGAAAACAAGGCTTCCGTGGTGGAAAGGTGGCATCGTACAATTATGGGCAAAATTGCACGTTTTTGGACTCATAAAGGCAGCTATAAGTATAACCACGTTTTGAAACTGCTAATTGACAATTACAACAGAAGTATTCACTCTACAACCAAGCATAGGCCAGTAGACGTCAATGACGAAACAGAAGAGGCTGTGTGGACAAATACGTTTGGGCATTTAATTAACAAACCTAAGAAAAAGCCTAAATATAGCGCAGGAGATACTGTTTTCATCAGCAAACTACAATCTCCTTTCCAAAAGGGATATTTAGAGGGATTTAAAAATGAGGCATTCACAATAGGAAAAGTCCATAATACAATACCACCGACATATTCTTTAAAAGAGAGTGAAACGGAAAGGCAGCGAAAAGCTCAAGAGGACGAAGACAGAATTAAAGCGGGAAAGAAACCGAAGAAATACGCCGGATCCATATCCGATGAGCTAATAAGTGGTATCTTTTACGAACCCGAGCTAACAAGGTTCAGTCCGTCGTAAGTTGTCACCATGGACACTCTAGGCATTGAGGTGGCTAGCCACTTATGTAAAAATATTATAAGCACAAACAATAGTGCTGAATTTACAAACATTTTGTACACGCCCATTTACGTTACGGACCAATTAGAATGTGGACTAAGTAGCATTCAATTTACAACTACCCGGAGAAAATTTTTTGGTCATGAAGAAGGAGACAATGAAATGACCATTCAACTCGGACGCGAGACTCGTGCTGTGATTCCCAACAGCTTTCCTACAAATGAAAGTATTATTGAGGATTTACCTGGAATACTCAGCGGAAAAGGAATTAACATTGTCCTTTCAGAGTCAAATTCAATAGCATCCTTAACTATATTGACTACAAATACAGAACTGTATTTTGATGATATACTTGCTAAACATTTGGGATTTGACACAAACTCATTCCCGGTAGGAGTTCACATAGCTAAAGTTCCTATCAAGGAGAGATTTGAGTACGCACCCGTCAAATTTGAATTTTACGTGAAAGTGCCTAAAATTGAAATAGAAATTGAAGAACCTGACGACTATAACATTACTGAACTAGTTTCGCAAATTGGCGAAGCTGTCGATGCTAAAGTCTCAGCAATAATTTTTGCATCCAAGAATCATACAGTTACTATAACAAATACAGGAAATGAGGCAGTGATAATGTTAGGTTCTGGTTTGCAGAAGTTCTTTAGTGCGAAATATATAATATTAGGCGGGAAGGCCACTACAACAGTTATACCTGAGTTACAACCGTTTCGGAAAGCTATGGTGCTTGTTGACGTCATCAACAATCAATTCTATGGCCCCCATTTACTACCAGTCATAAAGTCCTTAACTATCAAAGGCACAGATTCAGAACTCGTGGATGTCACATTCCCAAGAGTTGAATACTACCCGCTGAAACCAGGAAAAATTTTGGGTATAAAAGTCCAAATTTTAGACGACCAGCTTCAAATGATTTCAGTCATCAACACAGTGAGCTACGCAAAACTACTCATCCGACCAAAACGCTATTAAAAAATGGAACAATTTGGAGCGGGCTTGGGCCTTGATGGATCGTCCTATACAGTTCCCTTTATAAACAAAAGTGTGAAAAGCTTGACCCGCAGATCTACTAAGGGACGCAAGAAGTCAAGACCTCAATCCGGACTCGGACAAAAAGATCAATCAGGATCAGGGAAGAGCAAAAGCAAAAAGAAATACCCATTTCAATTAGGTGAGGGAAAGAAGAAATCTAAGAAAAAATCAAAAAAGGTTACCAAAAAAGGAAAAAAGAAGTCTAAAAAGAAATAATGGCGGAAGTTCATTTAATTGAAGACAGCGTTCCAAGCATAAGATCTAATCTTGCTGTTTTCAACCCCGTTTCTACCGATGTAGGAGTTCAATACTCATACAAGCAAAAAATATACCCACTATACAACATAGCCGAAAGACACGCTGACCTACAGTTTAACATTACAGGCGATAGTTCTTTTATTGACCTTGCTAACAGCGAGCTATACATTAGAGGGAAAATTGTGCAACACGACGGAACTAATGTACCGCCTTTGGCTGCTTTGGGTGTAGCGAACAATATAGAACATTCACTTTTCAAGAGTGCCGACCTTTCCATTAACGATTATCCGGTCACGTCACTATCTGATACTTATGCTTACAAAGCAGAAATACAAGCATGTTTGGGAAATGCTAAGCAATGGAAAGATGTGGAGGGAGCTTCGTGTGGGTACTATCAAGACGTTGATGCGAGCAATTTTGGACCTAGTAATACAGGACTTGCATCGAGAAAAACCTTTGTTAAAGAAAGCAACGAATTTGAACTATGTGGACCTCTTTTTGTTGATTTATGCATGCAGCCAAGGTACATTGTTAATAATTGTGACCTTAAACTTAAGCTAACCAGGGCATCAGATGAATTCTTTCTGTGGACAAGTGTCAAGAAAGTTAATAATGTCACTGTTCCTTATAAGGTAGTATTGTCAGAGGTATATTATATGCTTCAGCGTCATATACTAATGCCTAGTGTATATAATGCAATTCAGCAGCGACTAAGTAAAGAAGCAGCTCGTTATCCAATTCAACGTTGCGAGATAAAAACATTTACCATACCCAAAGACCTACTTACGTCAACAGCCACAAATATAATATCAGGTCAACTCCCTCAATTGCTCATAGTCGGTATGGTATTGACCCAAGGATATACAGGCGCATTGGATCAGAATCCTTATAACTTTAACGACTTTAATCTGAGCAACATAACATTGAATGTGGACAATGACGCTTCATTATTCCGTCAACTAGACTTTTCCGATAAAAAGTACCTCACAGCGTACAAGAACTTGAAATTAGCAGCAAGAAACCAAACTCTGGGCAACGGACTCTCCCTATTTGATTTCAAAAATGGATTCTTCTATCTAGTTTTTGAATTAATATCTACTAGTGTCGGTAATTGTTGGAAGCCCGAACGGAAGGGGAATCTCACCCTACAATTAAACTTTGCCGAAGCATTAGCGAACTCTATAACCGTTATTGCTTTCTCTCAATATCAAAATAATATTTACATTGATCACAATAAAGTTGTAACCTCCGATATACATATATAATGAATACGTCACAACTCAAGGAAAAATTGTTAATTATAGCTAAAAGATTTAATCTGGCCCATGTCGATGTTGTACCTAAAAATAAATTGATAGTGTATGGTTATCCTAGTCTATACATCATAAATTGTTGTAATGAGGGGTTGCCTGGTATCCACTGGATAGCCTTGTATATGGAGTCAAAGTCACGAGTTTACTTTTTCGACTCCTTGGGCCGCTATCCTGAAGATTACGGATTACACTTTCCTAACGCTGTGTATGTTAATACTAGAGTACTCCAACATGGACCAACGTGTGGTCAATTTTGTCTATACTTTCTATATTATGTAAATATCCTTTCGCTAGGGAGTATAATGGGAAAGTTTACGTGTAACACTAAAACCAATGACCTCATTGTAATTAAATTCGCCAAATCATTGAAATAAACTACGCTGTACGTATCCGAATCATTAATGCCATGCACTTTCACTCATCATCATCATCACCATAAAATAAAGAGTTTGCTTATCTAATTTATTCATCCTGGGTATTTTCACTCTACATCATGGCTCAGCCTCATCAAAGGCTCATCACAAATCATCCATATCAAAGGCCCATCACGAATCGTCTATATCAAAGGCTCGTCGACAGAGTAAGAAAAACAAATTGTACCTTTGATTAAATGTAAGGCATTTCATAAATTACATTCATTATAACTTTCTAGTATGAATGCTTAATCTCGAGATGTCATTTCAAATCTTACACTGTCGGTCAAATGCGAAGACATCAATTTATTAGGTAAGACGTTTTTTTGTTTCATCATCAGCAACACGCTAACAAAAATAAATTTGTAGTCACGAATGCCAAATATGCGGTTTGAAGTTTCTCAACGTCAGACACCATCACTGCAACGCGCGTCGACCGGCTCTGCAATTTGGCGGAGGGGAAGTGGTCCTTGACCCTTTTTTTGAGTACGCCACTGCTCATCACAACCGCTTGAAAACATACAGATGCGAACAAGTTAATGAAATAATGGATCTGTCCAATCTGTTTACATATTTACGACCCCACGTGACACGGATAATCAGAGCGCTTCTTGCCGAAAATAATGGAATTAGAGTAGGATTCGTAACCAACATGAAACTTCATCAACCAACTCACGATATTTATCGGAACAGATACTTTGTGTCTCCTCAAATGACATTAGTTCATGAAAATTTTATTGATGATGTGTACACTTTAGCCTTGCAACATCAAATTTCTATCTTGGAAATATTCACTAATGAAAATTCAGGCTGGACTATTAGTGCAATCAATTGGTTCGATATTAACACGGCTAAGTACACACCTATACGAGCTAGCGGTTATATACCAACCCCGGATCAGTTCGTTAGAAAGAAAGGATTAGTAAATATTAAAAACACAGACGATTTCTGTTTTGCTTATTGCATAGCAGCAAAATTTCATCCAGTCGGCCGCAGGATGCGTGATAAAATTAAACCTGAAAAGTATAAACCATTTCTTCATTTATACGACTTTAGTATGCTAAAATTTCCGGTAGGAATATGCAATCTCATAAAATTCGAGAACAAAAATAATGTTAGTGTTAACATATATCACTATAGAGGGACCACTGTCTTCCCTGTAGTAATTACAAAAAAAGTAATCCATAGAGAATGTCATATAGATCTGTTGGTCATAGAACAGAATGAAAATAGGCATTTTGCCCTTATAGAAAATCTGTCAGCATTCCTGGGAAATGATCAAGTTAAATATGATGTATGCAGGTACTGTCTTTGCAAGAGAACAGTAGCCTCCACTTTACAAAAACATGAAAAGAAGTGTCCACAAAGGCCGCCACCCAATGAAATAGATGTAGGAGAAAATTTTCCACATCCCATCGATTCAGGTTCGGAAGATGACGCTGAAAATTCCGAACAAGATTCTTCGGAAGGCGAAGAAGAAGAATACATTGATGAAGATCAAGGACAAGAGGAAATACCTAATAATGATGACTCATCTTATGAAGCGTGCAGATACTGCCAAAATAAGTTTAATAATATTTCTCCTCTAGATAGACATGAGGCCATGTGCTCTACTATTAGAGGGCCTGTCCTTAGATTCCCAAAGGAAAGTCATTTGAAATTTAAAAAGTACGGGCAGCTACTGCCCGCAAGTAGCTTAGGGTTCTGTGACATCGAAGCATTCCTTGTGGAGGAGAATAGAAATATCGGAAACAGTACAATAGTAAAAAATGAACATATTGCAGCCATGGCTGCATACGTCATTGTTTCAGAGGAGAGAATAGAAAGCTATGCTTTATTTGATGACGACGAGAATCCTGTACAAGCCATGATTATTGCGTTATTAAACGAGGCTGACAACTATTTGAAGAAAATTAAAGAAAACGAAAATATGCAAATGTCGCAATCGGACCAAGACATGTTTGAATCTACCTGGGAATGCGATTTGTGCGAATCTGAATTTAATATTCCAGACACCCCAACATATGATGAATACGAAATTATCAGGTTAAGATTCCGTCATCATGCTCATTCCAACCAGAGATACAAGAATAAATATTACAAGGCAGGAAGTTATATTGCAGCATTATGCAATTCATGTAATGTTCAAGTTGCTTACAAGAAGCAATTATGGGTGCTCCTACACAACGCTATGAAATACGACTTGAAATTAATTCTACAATCCCTTTCTCCTTCCTTTATTCAAGACATGAAGGTTGAAGTCCTCGCTCGATCACGTGAACATTTTCTAAGCATTACAATATGTAATAAATTAAGAATTACTGATAGTATACAGCACATGAAATCGTCATTAGATGACTTGACAAAAAACTTGAGAAGCAAAGGATTGCAGGCATTCCCATATACAAGTTCATTTTATAGTCATCTAGGTGGGGACGTACTGGACAAGGTCATTAAGAAACAACCATTCCCTTATTCGTGGCTCTCCGGCCCTAAAGCTTTCGAATTAAAGGAATTACCGATTCGTGAGTATTTTAACAATGACCTGACTAATTCGGAAATATCCGATTCCGACTATAGTCACGCAAAGGAAATGTGGAACATATTCAATTGTAACAACTTTAAAGACTTCACCCGTAACTATCTTTGGGTCGATTGTCTATTATTGGCAGACACATTTATGAACTATCGCAACGAAATGATGCAACATTTTCATCTAGACCCAACCTACTCACTTACAGCAAGCTCCTACACATTTCAAATATTTCTATACAGTTCAAAGGCTTCGATAGAGTACATAAAGAATATGGATATCTATCTAATGGCAAGAACTAGCCTAAAAGGAGGCATTACTCTCTCTAACCAAAGATTTTCAAAATCTAACTATAGAGACTTACCCAAATATAATGATCCATCAAAACAGGAAGCTGGAATATTTCTTCTCGACGAGAATTCACAATATCCGAATCAGCTATTGAGGCACCCTATGCCACATTCCGGATACAAATTTCTCTCCGAAAATGAGTGCATGAATTTTGATTTGTCTACTTTAGGCTCCACAGCGGGCATTGGGTATTTTCTTGAAGTAGACATTGAGATTGACGATCCTCTTCATGTCGCCCACTATTTCCTTCCTCTGTGTCCCGAAAAGAGAAAGATTAGTGTCATCGAGTACTCTGATTATCAAAAAGAACTAATGCATCAAGTAGGCTTAAAAAACGTGGACGCAGCCCAAAGATTGTTATTACATTTTTTCCCCAAGAAAAACTATGTTGTCCACCATAAACTACTTAAATTTTATCTATCGAAATCTATCAGAGTAGTAAAAATTAGAAGAATTTTAAAGTTTAAAGAAAGCATGTTTATGTCGGAACACGTAGCGAAATTGATAAATATGCGTATAAATGCGGCATTTGAAACAGAAAAGCTTTTCTGGAAAATACTCGTCAACAGTTTATACGGGATTACCCTTTTGTCGCCGGATGCATTTATAGATATTCGTATATGCTTTGACGCCGAGACTTGCGAGAGATTGATTGCCAGTTGTAGATATCATTCACATTATCTAATCAAAAAAAGAAATGATATGAGTTTTATACAACTAAAGAAAGCCACTGTGGTCTATAGATCGCCGTGCTTAATTGGAAATACAGTAACTGAATTAGGGAAGCTGGATCTATACTCTTTTTATTATGATATTTTAACACCGCATTTTCAAAATAGAATACGTTTATTACATGCCGATACTGATGGCCTAATGATTAAAGCGGAAGCAGCGCCCGGAAAAAATATGGTGGATATGATAAAAGGTTTAAAACCCCATATGGACTTTTCTAATATACAACCAGATTCATATTACGGAGCATGTGCCGATAAAACCAGAAAAGGTCAAAGCGGATTATGGAAAATGGAATTTGATGGCAACAGGATTGTAGAATCAATTTCGTTAAAGATTAAGCAGTATAGCCTCCTTCTCGAAAATGACGAAGAAGTCAAAAAATCTAAAGGCTTAAATAAGGGTGCCATGAGGGCTGTAAAGCATAAAACTTACAAAAGGGTTGCCTTAAAAAATAAGATAAAATATTGTAAAATGACCCTAATTAGGTCAAATAAGCAACAGCTGTTTACTATGGTAGTCAGAAAACTAGGACTGCACGCATTCTCAGCCCATAGGTACCTAACGCCAGATGGGAATTGCAGTCGGCCTTTTGGATTCAATTTTGATTTGAATCATCTCATCGAAGATGAAACATATCCTAACGAAACTGTGACATCCGAATCCGAAGGTGAAGAATCAGATAAATCTTCGGACGAATGTGAAAATGAGTCAGTCCAAATTTAACCATGGAACTAGACGCTAACTTGCAGTTTCCTTACTCTTTAATAATTTCGGGTGGGTGTAATGGTGTATAATGTATAATTTGTATTATGTAAAAATAATGAATAAAATTGCTTATTATTATCTATTTATCAGGATGTTCTGGTTCAGGAAAGACTCAATATATTCTCGAACTATTACGAAGAAGGAATGAAATTCACTCTATGAACATTAAAAAAATCTATTATGTGTACGGGCAGTGGCAGGATAAGTATAGGGCCATTCAGGACGATTCTATTGTATTTATTAACTCTATATCTGAAATTGAAAGCATGATTGAGGAAGACAGTGCTGAATTAAGCCAATGCATTATAGTATTCGATGATTTGATGTGCTTACTAGCCAAAACATATAATACGTTTTTGACAAACATATTTGTCAATAAAGTACATCATCTTAATTTCTCGGTTATTTTATTCTTGCAAAACTCATTCGCAAAGAATATGAGAGAAGTTAACATTAATGCTACGTATTTCCTCTTGGGTCAATACCCAAGAGACACCACATTTATAACAAGAATAGGCATGCAAATCAGCCCTAAAAGGTATAAGCATATAGAATTCGCGTATGATTATTGTATGAAAATACCCTTCAGTTTCTTATTTATAGACCTTCACCCGCGCACACCAAAAAACTTTAGAATTAGAAGCAGCATATATCCTGATGATTGCATTGTTTTTCAACCATTATGATGGACAAGGCAAAAGAGGAAACAGGGTTCTTAAAAGAGCTCCTAAAACCTAAAAGTTTAAAAAGGTCATTAAAAAAGGCGACAGATCAGCAATTGGTAGTCATAGCTGAATGTTATTTAAATTCTGACTTGGATCATAAGTGCCTTAAAAAACATAGCAATAAAATAAAGGCATTCAGGAAACTTAAATTCACTCTTAAGGCGCTACGAAAATATTTAATTTCCAACCAAAAAACTGTTAAAGCTGTTGTAGGTGTTGTGTTGGCTAGCATTTTAGAAAATTCAATTAATTCCATATGTAACAACTAACATGGCACGTATGTATAAGTTAATACCTATATCTCAGCTAAGTATTATTCCTCAAGGCGAAGAAAATCACACAGTAGATGAGAACCAAAATAATGTCGACGAAGTTTTGCAATACATACCTACTAACAAAAAACATAGAGTGGAGCGATTGTTAAAGGTCTTGTCACACATTCCCTCCTTTAAATGGGAAAAAACTGGTGAAATAGAATATCAAAGCATATCACACCCTAATACACACATTTTAGATCTAGTCACGTTTGCTACCCGCCTTATGCCTGTTAGGCATACTAATATTAAAGGGTTACACACTCTAATACGCATCATAAATGATAATAATGTGCCCAAGGATTTTCTATCAAATCAACTAAGAAGCATGTTAAATGCCCCTGTTTGGAAGGAATTTCATTTTAACTCCAGCCATGAATAGTCACGAAGAGCAGCCTAATCCCTCCCGAATTCTCATTCAAAAGGACTTGGACCGTTACTGTTTGCTATTGAGGCATATATATAGAGAATTAATCGGAATTCGCAATTATTGGTAAGATATGTCCACATTTTTAAAACATTGTTACATTACTTCAACAATGACTTAAGATACAATATCAATTTATGCCCCTACAAGGTTCCGCGAATTTTACTGGACCAGTTACGAAGTTGCAACTTTCCCTCGATGTTTGGACTACAGGCTGCTTAAACTGGAAAGTGTTTTGGAGGAAGCTCGACTGTACGAACCTAACGATAATCCGCCTTCCGAATATAGGTACAATTTAAATTGTAGATCACGAAGGTGGCTGCCTCTACCCTCTAAATACATGAAAATGAGGGATATCAAAAACAAGCGAGAGCTCTTCCACGTTCTTGAGTAAGTCTCTAAAAATTATTACTTATCCGCATATGAGTCTAATCCTATTTTCTTTTAGTGATTATTTCTGGGATCGAGTGAGAATGCAATCCTCTCACAGGAGATTTATGACCGATGAAAATGAGCAGAGGGAACATTCTCTAAGGACAAATCCCGAAGAATAAACATTTTGTTCTCATTTTGTTATCAATTGTATCTTCATAAGAATAAAATATTAAATCATATTTATTTGACTTAACATATATACATACATACATATCTAAGCGCATTAAAGTCACATTGACTTATCACCAAAATACGTACATTTAAGTGCATTTAGGCAGAAAAGCATAAGCGTCGCAAATGTTCATGTTATAAACAAAATTCATTTGATTCCATGACTGTAACTTATTCCGTACAGCTAAAGACATTGTTTCCAAATTTAAATAACAACTTACATAATATTTTGTGCTACATGCACTTTTGATGACATTTTTTTGATTAGCTTTAAATGTAGGTACGTTACACTTCAATTTTCGGACGGGAGATTCCTTGTTCCAGCGGGCTAGGTATCTCCGTGTAGTAGGAGGCAGGTTTTTGTTCCTTCCATAGGTCTTGATTAATTTATAGGTTTCGCACATCGATTTGACCAGATTTTTAAATAATGATATTTTGAATTTAATATCATTGGTCAATGAACCTGAAAATAGAAAAGAAACAAGATTATAGAAAATGATTATAATGAATGATATTTACTAAGTACCTATGGTAGTAGTGGTAGTTGTAGACGGAGAATAGGTATCCATTGCGGGCAGGCTAGTTGATGTGTTTGTTCCTGTCGCATGATGGCGGGATGATGTAGGTACAGCTAAAAGAATTTATAATTTTCATTTACAAATGCAGTATAGATACCTAAATACAT
>JABASH010005981.1:0-11232 GCA_019776445.1 Tomocerus maximus
AAACTCTCATGGGGTCTTTCATGAAATTTCAAAATAAAATTGATGTACAAACTTACTAGTACGTGTATAAGCTTCCCGACTGTACAAACTTACTGTAACACATGCATGTTCTCTGCATGAGTTAATAGCATCCTTATTATAATGCAACATTACAAGTTAATTCTTTCAAATCTTCTCTGCTCCATCACTTTCTTTGACAACTTCCTCTTATCAGGTTGATGCGACAAGTATATGACAACACATACGTGTAATTACACCAAAAACTTTCTACTGTAACAATAAGTTACCTAATAAGAATACATTGTCGGGACAAGGCACTTCATGTCATAATAAATTGATATTTTTAATTCAAGACTAAAGGACAATGCTCTAAGTCCTGATGAATGAAACTATTATTTTCATTTGCACCATGCAGTTCGTTGCAGATATTTAGTCTTCATGTACACAATGCGTGGAATTGGAAAACGAAATACCTACTTATTACTATAACAAATTAGCTAAACGCTAAGGTTGCTGAAAATAGTCTTTGTTAATTTTATATATCTGCTGACTCTATTTTATGTAGGTTTGTGCTTAGTAAGATCTAACAAACAAAAAGGTTTATTTTTCAATTTTGGACATGCAAAACAATTATTTGCACAAAACTATTCACATAGAATTAGTTTAATGTTATTTATACTCATATTTTGATGACTATAATTTCAGTTACTATCTCTGAGTACAAGCAATTTTAAGAGCAATTTTTAGATATATGTTTGTCATTGTTCGATTCAAGAGTGGCTGCAGTAGAAAGATACGAACAATGACACATGATTTTCAGTTCCCAACCTTCGAGTAGTTGTAATTGTTGTGAACAGTTTTAGTATTATGGCATTGATCCTTATTTAACTAGGTATTCATAGGAAGCTCACTATTGTTACAAGCTTTGTTGCAGCCTATCGCACAACATTCACTACTCATTACAATAGTGCACCTGTTAAATATGAAATGGTAAAAATGCGTGTGATGGCTACTACTTATTTACCTACTACTATGCAATGAAACTTTAATCATTGGAAGTGGACGAATTTTTATGTGTTTACACCCGACCTATGCAAGGTAGGGTACTGCCTAGTACCTACTGCCCATTTTATGTTTTGAATTTAAATTAAAGTAGAATCTTAATTGATGCATTCCTTGCATACCTACTTTTGTATTCTTCTACAATACCACAATTAATAGCTGTTCAAGCACCAAATCTTTACTTCTTTTAAATAGCTTTTGCCCACAGATTATATATAGTATTAAATAATAATTCGTATGCAAAAATTCCCTTTCTTAACTGTGCATTCCATTCATTCTGCGGGTGAAATACATACATCCCTGCCTGGTACCTGATATTAACCAATCTTCAAAAAAGTATTTCTGTATTATTAGCATTATTGAGAGACACAGTCATTATGTAAAGCTGATTTACCAATGTCTGTTTACAGAAAGAGAAAACATAAGAGGAAGTACAGGTGTTGATGCGAGTATCTCAAGCACACACACATTGATATTTTTAACCACCTAATCTCTTGATAAACAGAAATCTTTGTTTGTACTTCGAACGTGATCTACCTGCAAAGTAAGCGTGAAAGTTTTACCAATTGACGAAACGTAATTCCTAAGCACTAAGACAAAAATTTTCCATTACAAATTAAGATCAATTCAATGATCCCAAAACGGAAATTATGTTTGTATGTGGAAGTCCACCACACTGGTGCCTTCTGCGAGCCAAATGGCCTAGTACCTACTGACTGTTTGTGAGTCTGAAATCCAAATTGCGGATACCTTTGTCCAATGATAATCTTACGGTGGTTAGCGATGTTTTTCATCAATTTATCGATAATATGTAACCAAAAAACTTTATGTCAAGAAACGTAAATAATATGTCATAATTCCTATAAAGAATGTTCTGAGAAATTCATTCAATACCATCATATTAATGGCGGATTTATTAATAACTGGAGAAATTACAAACGTAGCAAGCTTTAAAATAAAAATTTAAGTTTGTTAATCTTGATTCTGCTTAGTAGTACTAGTACTGCCTCTTTAGCCTTGGACCAATCAGTTTAGTGTCCTATGACATATAGATACTAATAATGTATAATGTACTTTCAACACCTCAAGGGTTGAGTAATTGAAAATCAAACTTCGAACGAACCCCATGCAAAATCATTGTGGAGTTCGGCTTTTCAGGCATTTCGATCTTGTCAGTTGCCATCAAGCCTGAATTTTATCTGCACTTTATTTCTCTCAAGCCGTTACTTGATAGTAATTAATTTCTCTATCTGGTTTTATTGAAGGCTATAATAATCAATAACATATTGATACTTGAATTGATGGGGAAATACTCCAGCACACTTGCCTCCCTAACTACACAGAAAATTGACAATACTCGTACACATCACATGGTACTATTGCCCAAAGCCCGTGTGGTCGAGTGCCCATATAAATATACTATTTATGACTAACTAGTCATAACTGGTAACGCTAAGTCATAACAGTCATAGTCATAAGTTAGTAAGTCATAAGTATTGCAGTTTTCTGGCCAATTCTGAGTATGTAATACAAGTTTCGCAGATAAGATAAATAATTGAATATTACATAAATTACATGCAATAAACATTTTTATAAGCATGTATACGTGAATTACCTTGGTTAATCCCCAATGCAAGATAATAAATAGTTAGTAATTCGTTTGAGGATTAGTCATTGAATTGGTAATACATAAATTATTTCCTTACTATTATATTTAGATAAAAGAAATTGTACATTTATTTATAACTGCTACTTTATCAACAATATAATTACTAACAAATAATATCGTTTGGTAATCAGCGTGATAGACTTAAGTTCACGAACTCGATCAGACAATATTATCTAGGATTATGCAGACATATTTAGAGCGGAAAAGCAAAGCACTTTAATACCTGAGTATTTATGCGTAGACAGATTACGCTTCTGAAGCTCATCATTACATTTTTTGCAGATCAAACCAAATTAAATACCTTAACTCACGCTACACATAGTATGAAGGTTAAAGGAACAAGAAATAATATTATTATGATGATAGAATAGATCCTTTACATCATTACTCTTTATACAGTGGTAACATCACAGGTAAGTTAATTAAATTCTATTTGTAGTCTGTAGGTTCGTGCTGAAAATTAAGAAGCTCATCTCTAGTGTATATAATTATTATAGGTACTTAGCAGTGGGAATTACTCCTTTGTTACGGTCTAACATACATGCAGTGTACATTCGATACTCAAAAGGAAAGGATTTGAAGTGCAAACAAACTTTTCTCAACCTTTTGATGGTCAAGGATGTCATATTGTATCAATATACAACAAAAGGGCTTACTTTTTATTTTTTGACAGTTTCCAGCTCATACCCTTCCTAACTCACTTACTACCTATTTAACTACAGTCAAAGACTTGAAAATAATGAAGAAAGGATCATACAGCTTAGAATCCATTCCCTCCGTAAGTTTCTGCACAAACGCGTTACAGAATCAATTTTTAACCTTCAAGTTTAATAAATTATATGAAATGTGTACAACTCAATTAATTTAGGAAGGAGGGCAAACAAATAATGGATATGAACCACACATGTCAACCGACCCTGAAAAGCCACCTGATACAGCATCAAAGTCTATTGAAGATGTAAGTTATAACTAGTACCTACTTCAAAACCATTGTTTTTATCCTTTTGTGAGATGAATGTACAATTTGTGTACAATGATTTCAGGAAACGGAAGGAACCGACAGAGATACCTTTGATAATCCCATAGAATTTTTACTTTCTATAATATCTATGAGTGTGGGCGTTGGAAATTTTTACAGGTGGGTACAAATATTCAAGTAACATTCTGTAGTGCTCACATATGATTACTATACTCTACTGGGAAATATGTGCTATAATGTTGCATAGAAAAAGATATAGGTATAATTTCAATTTTCATGTTCAAAAATTTTTAATTGCTTTACAGATTCCCGTTCACAGGTTATATAAATTTCAAATGCTAATAACCCATCATCGGGTGTCGTTTTATTAGATTTTAATTTTAAGGAATGGCAAGCAAACTAATGCGATTTTTATGTTTTTCATGAAAATGGAAATAGCCTATGAAAATGGAGGAGGAGCGTAAGTCAACTTTTATATTATACAGACCTATAAATTATATGAGTATGTGACTGTGCGTGTATTAAGTAGCATAAATAAATTAGTAAATATTATGTATGATTTAATGAATTTTGTTCATTTAGGTTCTTAATCCCATACCTAGTCGTTCTTTTCCTAATAGGCAAGCCTATATATTACATGGAACTGACTTTAGGACAGTTCTGTTCTTATGGACAAGTTAAATGTTGGAAGTTATCTCCATTCTTTAAAGGGTACTAATAACATAACATGGTTTACTTGAATTGATTGATTTTCAATTTTATGAATTGCATTTATATGTAGAGTGGGTTATGCCTCAGCATTTGCGTCTTTCTGCGTTGTAAGTATAATAAATTTTTAAAAATTTAAATTATTACATAAATGTATTATTTAAATAAATTATTTAAATTATTTCGTACAATCCTTTCCGTCACAATGTTTACCGGTAAATAATAATTTTTATTTATGAAAAAGTTTAATTTTTCACTTTTAGGTAAGCTATTACAACAGTATTTTAGCAACTACTGTCTTCTACTTCTTTTCGTCATTTCAATCTCAATTGCCTTGGACCAACTGTAAAGAATCATGGGCAGGTCCTGGCGTTTGCTCAGAAAATTATACAATGATAGGTGAAAATGGAACGGAGACTAATACTACAATAAGCTTGGCACAGTTATATTTTGAGTATGTGAGCAGTGAATTTATTAAATGAAAAAAGCAATTAGTAAACTTACTCCAATTAAAAATACATTTAAATGACTCCATCTTTTAAGACATTGTTAATTAATTTACAGAAATGAAGTTTTGAAACAGAAAGTTAATATTAATGATGGAATTGGATACCCAGAGTGGCGACTTTCACTCTGCCTTCTATTTTCATGGATAGCTGTGTTTTTTTCACTTGTCAAAGGCGTGAAAAGTTCTGGTAATTAATTATCTCCAGAGGCCAAGTCTTTGTTTGCTTCCGTTATATAATGGATTTGTGTTTTTCCAGGAAAGGTTGCATATTTCACAGCCATCTACCCTTATCTTGTCCTTCTTATTCTCCTGATTCAAGGGCTTACCAAAGAAGGATCAATTGAGGGAATTAAATATTTCATTACACCGCAATGGAACCGCATTTTGGAACCTAAGGTATTCACACCAAATACATACAAATAAATACGGAACACGTAATTAAGTCTAATTCTTCAGGTTTGGTTTGCCGCAATAGGCCAATGTTTCTTCTCACTATCAATAGGATTCGGACCCATCATCATGTATGCATCGTACAATCCTTTCCGTCACAATGTTTACCGGTAAAACCATTGTCTTCTGCTATTTCTGTATATATATTACATTACATGATAATACATTTTATATGCTCCCAGAGTAAAGATTAACAATTTACAACTTTTAACATAGTTTATGTGATATTTCTTAGGGATTCAATTATTGTCAGTCTTATGGACACATTTACCAGTTTATTTGCAGGTGAATCCAACATCAAAAAGTATTCCATCATTGTTAGTGATTCCAAGTAACATTTTATGGAATTGATTTGCAGGTTGTACAGTTTTTGCAATTCTTGGCAATTTAGCATGGGATTTGGATCAGGGTAAGACAACTAATTTTACTTTGCTACTAAAATTATGGCTACAAATTATTATATGATTCGTTTCGTGTATTAGATATTTCGGTTATTGCCAAAAGTGGGGGTCCTGGATTGATATTCGTTTCGTACGTACTTACACCAATATTACATAAACTTTTGGGGAATTATATGTATATATCCGTTTAAATTTTGGAGTTTTTATTTCTCAACAACATTCATAATGCAAATGATCTTATGATTCAATGTGTAGGTATGCTGAAGCCATTGCAAAATTCGATTGGGTGCCCCAAGTAATTACCACTTACTATAAGCATAAGTTTACATATTGTACTGCATGGAAAACTCCATGCAATGTTTACTGTCCCATAAACTCATGCAAACAATGTGGAATTACCAATAATGTCTATTTTGAACAGTTGTTTGCAGTTCTCTTCTTCCTTATGTTATTTTCGTTGGGAGTTGGAAGCTCAGTTTCTTGGCAAATGGCAGTAATTACCGTGATATGCGATCAATTTCCCAATTGGTCACAGTTTTATGTGACAGCTGTGACTTGCGTCATGTGTTTTCTAGTCGGATTAATCTACGTTACTCCTGTAAGCAGAAATAATTCTTTAAATTAACATGGGATTCGAATTCCTATTGTTCACTCACATTCTTACAGCATACTTCATAATATGCTAATATGTTTCAGGGAGGACAGCAATTATTGACTCTGGTTGATCAGTTAGTAATCTTTATAATATCAATTACAATTGAATTAATCAATGTATTATCCAAAACTCAGTTGACATAGGACATTTTTCACCTTACCACAACCCTCACAGACTAGATATCACTAAACACTCTATTTGTAGAGAATCTTTCTCCGAATCGAATAAACTTTGTCCCATCAAAATCAGTGAAGGATAAAATGGTTAAACATTGTTTGAAAATACAAAGCTGAAAATGTCGTGAAAATCAAAAGTTAGTTGACATAGGGTTTCACTCCTCACCACAGGGCCCACAGACATGATATCAGTAAACCCTCTAATCAGTTGGTAGAGAATCTTTTTTTAAATCGAATGAACTTGGTCCCATCAAAATCGGTGAAGACTAAGTATGTTAAAACAATTTTTGAAAATAAAAAAGCCAGAAAGATACCAAAATATGTAAGTTGACACTCAACTTTTTATTTTCAAAAACTGTTTTAACTGACTTAGTCTTCACCGATTTCGATGGGAGCAAGTTCATTCGATTTAAAAAAGATTATCTACAAATAGATTTGAGGGTTTACTGATATCATGTCTGTGGGGCCTGTGGTGAGAAGAGAAGTCCTATGTCAACTAACTTTTGATTTTCACGACATTTTTAACTTTTTATTTTCAAAAAATGTTTTAACCCTTTTATCCTTCACCGATTTTAATGGGACCAAGTTCATTCAATTTGGAAAAAGAATTTCTACAAACTTATTTGAGGGTTTAGTGATGTCTAGTCTGTAAGGGTTGTGGTAAATGTGGTAAGGTGAGAAATCAAAAAGTCCTTTGTCGACTGAGTTTTGGATCATACTGTACATAGTCCAAAATATTAATTTGAAAATCTTTTTTTTTGCATTTGCAGCTTTGGTGGGAACTTCACTATTTATGTTTTAGCCACGTTAGAAGTTATAGGAATAATGTGGGTTTATAAACTCAGCAACTTTTGTAAAGATGTGGAATTCATGCTTGAAATGAAAGTTAGTTGGTTTTGGAAGACAACCTGGGGAATAGTTATCCCAGTGGCTCTAATGGGTATTTTAGTATATTTCTTGATAGAATATGAAACTATCGAGCATAATGGAATTGCGTTCCCTGCCAGTGCTATCGGTGAGTTGAAATATTGAATTTCAATACTTGCACTTTAGTATTATTCAAGATGTTTTATTTTAGTTTTTTTGCTTAATTAGCAAGTGGATGGATTTTGGCTGCCGTTGGTTTAGCTTGTGTTCCCATATGTGCCCTACATTCTATTTACATACAAAAGGCAGACACGTTTCTTGAGGTAAAACGTAATTAAATTTAAGACAAGTAGTATGGAGACAAAATACCCAACGAACATAATTTAATCAATATTCACAATATGAACATTTAAGCTTCAAACTATAGCTTGTGTTTTTATATTCTAGAAACTAAAGCTTTCATTTTTACCCACTGATGACTGGGGCCCTTCAAACTCCAAACTGAGAGCTGAATGGCTAAGCTATAAACAAAAGTAAAATATGTAACAATTAAAATGAGTGAAAAATTACAGATAATATATATGAACAAGTATTTAATACTCGTGCATTACTGTCAGCGCTGAAAGGTTAAATAAAAAGCTATGACAAGCTATCATAGTATTAAGATTAAGTCTTCACTTTTTGAAAAAAAAAAATGTTTCTTCTCCTGCAACTTTGGGCTTAAAATCTCAAACAATCAGTGGATTACAAGATTTCCTCTCTGATTTTGAGTTATTCCAGTAAATAGCATTACCGACTCCCAGTAGCCACTTACCATTAGATATTTTACATCCGCAGATATTCCTTTTAAGCCATTTTTCCATCAAAGGCATTAATTTTCTTACAAAAGAATTTCGACACACTATATATAGATTAAAAATTAGCTTTCCTAAAAATATGCACCCCGAAGCGTCAATAACTTAGTAATTATTAGCAATAAACTCACCGAATCACTCAAAGGCAGTGCTAAAGGGATTTGGCTTTAATATCATAAATCATTTATTTACAACCTAGTTATGTACAGATTAATAATAATCATTCTGAAACACAAGAAAAAATCACTGGAGTCGCATTGTAGAAAATGCATCTAGCTAAAGCTATACCCATTTGAGAGATCAGACATAATTACATAGATAATGGTGGGCGGACATGCAATTTTTCATGGAAGAAATACACATAGTCTTTACTAGAGACAAGACAAAGCGACAATTAAAGATCTTCTGTTAGCTGAAGATCTATAAAACTTGTCTGTAATGAATTCAGTATTCTAAATCTTTTTGTATTTACATACGCATAGACTTATAATTAATTACGAGAGAATAAAAAGTGAGGAAGAGTTCACTTAGTTTAAAAAAAACAATTTCGTCTTTAGCAAACTCATTCTATTTATATGAAGATGTATCGTATCTTATTCATAGTACCTAAATATGTGGATAATATTTAGAGTGAGCCAGTTGTTATCAATTATCATCTGTTAATAATGACATTAGAATTATTATTATCTTAACAAAATCAGAAGATAGCGTGTAAATGCATTATTTTGTTAATATTATATTTTCAGATTTTCATCTGCATTGAGTCTATTCTCAGACCCGAGAATGCATGATCTTGAAAATTTCAGGATCATTAACCTGGCGATCCCAAAGATTCTATCCTTCAGGCAATACTTGGAGGAGATACGGAAGATTTTCTAGAAAACAGATAGAAAATATTTTTATTGTCATTATCAAAAGATTTAAAGCTAAAAAACTGTGGGTAACGATTCCTAAAACACGCACCTGTGCTTTCCATTAGGAATAGGATTTTCTACTCTTTTGTAAACTGCAACATGATCGACATCAATTAAGCCAAACTGGTGAACAAACATAAGTTCCCATGAAGTGGTAGGGAGTTTAAAATTTTCTGAGAGTTCTAATGGATTGGGAGCACAAAATCTTCTGTCGGACAAAGGTCCAATAATCATAACATAGGCTCCTAAGAAAGCCTTTAAATATTCCAGAAACACTTGGATGTTATTGAAATAGCAGAAAATAGCCATATCATTATTTTCTCCGAAAGGATTTTCCGCAGCAAAGTCTTTTCCAACAAACTGAAGTGGAAGGAACATAGGCGGAGCATAAGGACATGTCCACCACCGAAAATCCACTTCAACTCCGGTCATCTCCACTTTTTGAACATCGTCGTCACTATCGAGGTAATACTGGAGAAGATATTTACTAAGCAGCCATTCCAAGAGCCCTGTTCCACAACCAATGCTGTAGACATGGGGAATATTTTGGGAGTAAATGTATGTTGCCAATTTTTGTAGATCTGATTCCCTTGGAATTGGCCACGTTACCAAATGAAGCATAGACATCTGAGCTTTGTCTTGCGATTCGATTACTTGTCTGAGTTGCTCAATAATCCCTTTGTGGTCACCCTGTTTGTGAAGGGAGATTATTTCTTGAATAACAGGGTCGTTTCGCCCACTCATGATGATTAGAAAAACAGTTAACAATTAGATTTTCTAGTAAATGCTCTTCGTTGCACTTCCTGACAGCAGATTGTAAAAACAAAATTTAAGACAACCAGACTTCCTTTGTTAGCCGACGAAAAGAAACTAACTGTTTCCATACTTTTCTCTCTGTTTCTTGGAATGTGCAGATTGCATACCTAGCCAAAGGATTCTCTGGGCTAGCGTATGCTCGCTAAAATTATTCAACATGCATTAAAACGGAGAAGTACATCAGTATGTAAGTAGAATGAAATAGCATCAGTCACAATCAGGAAGAAATGCATGTACAAAGAAAATGCGTCTTTTCGTATCGTCACTTTAACTGGTGCTCAAGGAAAAAGCAACTTGTATCTAGCATTGGCCTTGCTTAAGTTATCGTCATTATATAAGTCGTACACAGGGACGCCTGCCGCAAATAGAATCTACCCAACTATATATGTGTCACTGAGAGAATAGAAAAATAATATAAGCCGTAGATACATTAGCACAAACAACAGACACAACACTGTCACAATTGTCCCAGCAGAAAATAACACTAAATCCCCAGGGCGAGTAAACTGAACATTTCATGACTTGATTACTGCACAAGATCCCCTTGCTTACAAACTACAAGAAATCTGTTCATTGCCAAATTATCTTTTATGGAACTATGGAACTGATCCAATTTCGTGGGACAACCACATGCTCTCGTAGTAATTTGTAAAGATACTTTAATTAATACATTATTTGATTATCTATTGTATTGACTGCACCCCAGCAGCGGTTGTTTGTCTCTGTACATTGTCTTTCGGCCGAAACGTCCTCGCACTAACTAAATCAGGGGCATAAAAATCTCCATTCAGATGAAACACCACAATTTACAAATTTTCAATGGGAGAAAGCAGCAACGGTGATGATAAAAGCGTATCTACGACCTCAGATGCATTCAAAACAAACATCCTGTCTTGTCATGTCATTATTCCAACCCATCAGTGTGGGATATGGTTGCGCACGTCAAAACTATTAAGAGATACTCGTGTCTCATCTCCTGGCTTAACGAATTTTAGCTCACTGTTGTATTAAAGTAATAGTTTCTTCCACTCCCTTTCACAATCTGACATTTCTTTAGACACACTAATGTATAGGTAAATAAATTATGTGATGTGTGTATAGTCAGGACACAAGGAAGAACAACACAGTATTTGTCTCAGGTTTTTGGCATCATGACCATTTCCTGGATCTTTC
>JABASH010005982.1:0-11230 GCA_019776445.1 Tomocerus maximus
TTGTCAGCAGTTGTTCATATGAAAGGTGGCAAGAAGTTAAGTTTCTTTTGATTAAAAAAACATTGATGTCAACGTGGGGCAAAGTGACACTTGGTCTCAATCTGATCAGTGATACTGTAGTAACTATATAAAAGTCTCATTAGTGATTCCGGGTAACACGTTCAGCAGTTGGCAGCAGTTTCATTAAAACGTAATGCTGTATAATAACCATAATGCTTGGCTACATCATACTCGGAGATATGTCCTAAGATAGCTTAAGAAACATGAGGTTTTCATGTTTTATAAAACATATCAATACACGATAATTTGGCACTGTCAACAACTAATAAAGTATTATTCAGATCATACATGTTTTAATATGTATTTACATGTGAAAAATAACATAAGTTTTATTTCCATAGCGTTCACATGTTAAAAAATACTTCCATTTCCCTATGGGATACCTATAGATTACTTCTTACTAAGGTTTACGCTTGAAAAGGTTTACATGCTCATCGTTTACGATACTAATGAAATATGTGAAATATACTCTAAGCAAAGTACTTAAATGCGTACTCGTTGATACTTTATGAAACCAAGGAAGGGGTTTCCCAAGATCAACTTTTAATTTTTTGCGGAGATTGGGCTGGATTTTTAATTTGGCACGGAAAAAACAAACCTGTTTAATGAGAAATAAGATTATAAATAATACAGTAGAAATTTGCAGAGGAGATTGGATATGACTACGTGTCTTCCTTTGATATACTCATGATTAATTATCAATTTTTATAAGTAGACATTAAACAGACGATCAGCTTGATTAGAAATTGTTCTGTGGAGTGACTCATAAATTAATTAAATCCGAGTTGGCTTATCTGCTTTTCTATTAATTCTTCTAATTGCACGGGCAACTTAAATAAGTTATTTCTTTGTACAAGTAGACAGTTTTGTTTGGATTTAAGTAGCATGGTATACATCCTAACTTTCGCAATTTGAAATTTCTCAACTCAAGTACACAAAAGTGTTTTATAGATTCCAGGAAATGTGGATGAGGGTGAGGACGTAGCAACTTGACTGACATTGAAGTTTACGGAGAGAATCGAATGAAACTGCTGATTAGATTGACATGTGAAAGTATTTCGCTGCATCTTGAGATCGTAAAGGGAGTTCTTTCCCAGTCCCTTGTGTCTTTAACTCGACTGCATTGTCAAAGAACCAGTCTGGAGTTCTCCGACTACTTCAATACCGATTCTAATCTCATTAGAATAAAATGCAGTGCGTAAGAGTACAGGACTCGTGTCTTATCTCTTCTAACACTGCCGGATGCAGTTCAACTTCCTACTTTAATACGCACATAAGTAAATACTAGTGCACTATTTACTTGTATTACTTCCTTACATTTGCAAAATCAATATTTCCTGTGTAATTATAGTTGGTGTGACTATTTTGAAAAAGCTCTAGCTCCCTCAGTCAGCAATGAATCTCAATCTCACAGAGAGAGAGAGATAATAGAAGCTCCCTGCATCGCATCACATCAGATAATCGGAGAAAATAGTATGAGCAAATAGAAAAAAGACGGTGTGTGGTGTGGGTCGCGTGAAATCCTTTTGTAAATAAACTACCTAATAGACAACGAAAGAATGAAATGTAGCTGGCAGAACACAATAGGACAGGAAACTATTGTTACTTTGTATAGAGCGCATATAAGATAGTTTCTTATTGTTGATTTAATATTAGTCAGCTGTGTACGATATTGCGTAAGAGTAAGCAGAACCAGTAAGACTTGTGCATTAACGTATTTGAGCATAAAAAATGTCTGGACAAAAACAAAGATAGATAAAACATATGTAAAAGATTTTACCGAAGGATTAGAAATTAGGATTACTTTAGCCACGGCGCCTGTAAATTACCAGAGGATGCAACCCGCATGATGTTTGCAATAAAAGACTCGAGAAAACAAGGACAATGATTACATATTATTACAGCTTTATATTCCCAAACAAGTATCTCTTGTTTCTTCATCTACAAAAGTCGACATAAAATAAAAGATGTACCTACATCAAAGCTCGTGTAAACAAGAGTTCAACATTAGGAAATAATATTTTCGCTTCTTGGCTTGACAAGACAAAGCAAAGGATGGACATGGCTTTACATACTGAATTACATTGTGTCTATAACGCTATGCCATGACTGGAGTAAATAAAATCAAAATAATTGACTCCCCTGTGGCAAAAGGGTTCTGATTGTGTTCACTCAGTTTTTCAGTAATCACCGTGGACAATTTGCCTTTCTCCCGATTATTACAGCATGAAGAAATGAGATGGGAGAGGGACAAAGACTCTTCTTCTCATTCAGTGTCAAGTAGCATGATTCTGAACTGAATCAAGTTAAACAACAGCAGTCCCAGTAAGCTCTGTAATACTGGTTCGCATAAAAAGATAAGAATACTTTCTTGCTTCAATCCTATAAAGTCGGTGCTACAATACCAAGTTTTCCGTTAGGGACACACAGCAACTGGCTCTTCTGTACATGTAATACCTAGTGATGGTAGTTGTGTAAGTAGAAGTGTAGACAGCCAGTCCCCTTCTTTGCACATAATCCTTGTGAATCGCCTTTTCTCTATATAACCACTCATCAGTCTCTATTATTTCTTGATCGCTCCCAAATTGCATTGGCTTCCAAATTACCTCACTTTGGTTCAACAGAGAAACGAACTCGCTTGCCCTGCTTGCCTCGTCGTCTCATGTCGGTCGTCTACATTTTATAGAGCCTCCTAACTACAATAGTTCCATACTGGTCCTCCTACCTTTATTTAAAAGCAAACACAGAACAACTGTTTTAAGGATACGAGTAAAAACACTATTGTGTAATATGGAAAAGTACATCTGTAGAGTTTCTCTGTATAAATGTATATATAGTGTCAATATAGTAGAGAGAGTCAATCCTCAGTCATCTAGCATCATATAAGTCTTATTCAACTGTAGTATTCATAGGACAATGTTTCCCTTCTCATTTGATTCCTGTAAATTGTAATCATTTTCATGGTTCAGCTTCTATGACTATCGAGGATCGTTTTGTTGTCTTCTGATGATTTTCCTCCGATAATAATACACATAAGGTTACAGAAGCTAAATTGTATGTTTTCTAATGCAGACACTATATAAAGTGACTAATGCTCCTATATAGGTGGGATTATGTACTTTTACTGACTCATTTTTCTTACTTAAGCATATATTATATTTGTATTATGGTAGGTACCTAATCATACGAACCCCTACTAGCTTATCAGAATTGCCTATAATACTCAACTATACATGCTTTGGTAATAATTCGACTTTAATCAAAATACTGATTTCCAGCAAAAAACTAATTGAACAACCATTATGTCCTCTATGTCTGGATCTATGCTCAATTTTGTTTACTATTAGCCCCAACTCTATCATTTTAAGCTCTTCGGGTTTTCTTCTGTAATTTGATACAAGAATATTTTGTCTGGCTTCTCTAATCCTTCCTACAACTACACAGATCCTATTCCAATATTATGCATCAATACATACGACATATGAAATAATCAGGCAACCTGAGATTGAAGTTAAATATCCAAATGTAGATGTCGTATTTTGTGCTATGGTTAATCGTGGTAAAATTAATATTGACATTAGATGTTCCTAAGAGTAAAGGATTGAAATAGAAATGTAATTTCTTCTAATGTTCCAATTTGTGTTAGTGTACAATTTATACACAACGAGAACAGAGCATAAGCTGTAGAAATGAGCATATTTACATTTAATATTAAAGATGAGAGTGTCAAAATTAAGTTAAACTGGAAATTCCAGTTAATCCCATCGACAATATTGTCTCATTGTCAATGTCACCAAGGGATTTCATTTCCTTTAAGTCACTTAAAGTTTCTCTGCTTGGTAGAGGGAGAAGAATACATTATCTGCGTGATGCTAAAATGATTTCTATTGCTTTAACATTCAACCCTCTCGAAGAGTGTTATAGTGTATGTCGGTGCTTGTGACTTTTCCAAGTCGGCATAATAATACTACCCTGAGAGGCATGCATGCACTCATAATATAGTTACATGATGCAATAATATCCAGGCACATACAAATCCAACTTAAAAAGGATTTTAGTGAAGTTATTCATGTATTTTAGCCATTATTTTACATAATGCAGTATTACAATAGATAGTTTTGCAGAGCAATGTTGAATTGGAAGTTACTTGGAAGTTAGGCACTTATAAGGGCAGAGATACACATTATGGTAAATTGCACCGAGGGAATTTGTTCAAATTGCATTTTATGACGGGGAAAGGAAAGATCAACATTTTCCTTATGATTAGCATCACAGCGAAATTACCTTATGTATACTACGTTACGTTTATTGTTACTCTGTTTCACTTTCCGCTTCCAATCTACATAATGGCCGTATTTTACTATAATGTGGATACCTAGACCGAATCTGCTCTGTTCAACAATATTGCTTCGTAGTGAGTGTATCTTTTTAAATGTATATAAAAATATCCACTTAAGAGTATCTATATACAAGAAATTGTACTTTTTCTGTATCTCCTTCGATGTTTGTGTTTTCTATAATTGTGTAGTGTATTGTATGTGAGTCTAAGGTAATAGAAATCTGGATGTACCTTTACTTAGTACCAATAAATGGAAATTGGAATGGGAGGCAGTATGATGTGTACACATTCACACGTATTAATTTACAGCAGTCTAAAATAATATGGTGGTGAACATAAATATTTCGGAAATAATATAACCAAAGCTATCTCGTTATTGTGTGTGCTTGTACCTATAAATTAGTTAGATAAGTACGAGAATGATAGGAAATGGTCTGTGACTAACGTAGGTGAGTGCTTAAGGCAATCGGCACTATGTCATTTTGTATTGTGGAAAGTACTCAAAGGATAATGATAGTAATATTGTCTACATGGAAATGAGAGCTTCCACTTAAATGGAGTCTGTCTTGGTATTTTCCATCCTACCTTGAGATATGTTCTTGTATGCTTACTTATTGTTAGTTAAATTGTATGGATGAGTGATTATTGCAAGCAGGAGTTGGATTCAGAGCATAATCCATGTTAAATATTTGTAAATAATTGTAAACGTTGTTTGGTACACATAGCACTTACACTTACACCTGTAGCACAATGGAAATTACATTCATGATAATTTAACTAGAAATACTTCCAGTATTTTCTTCTTTTGTAAAGACGGGGATTTTTTTGCTACCTCTGAAGAACGGTAATGAATCCTGCAAGGGATCGTCTCTTAGTATACTATCTACTTTTCCTCTATAACCTGACTACAAAGGTAGTCGGAGGTAATTTGTGATGTGGAGTATGTAAATAACAAAGAAATAGCCACTGACATGTGAATTGAGCAGCAGCTGTCCAGCGGAAAAACTTTTGATATCTATTACATTAGGTAGACAGACACATGTGATGTGATTGTATTGTGACTCTCGTCATAATTCAGTGGAGAAGAGTCCATTCCCATCACATTGCAAACATTACATCACATCACATCACTACAAAGATATTTGTCTACATAGATATATGTACAATGTGTAACAACAGGTCACACTACATATGTAGACACATGTTCTCCACCAAAAACTAAGAAAGACGAATATTTTTTCGAAAGAATATCTCTCACTATGCAGATAACATAACTGTCACACGAATTTGCAATAATTTTCCACAAACAAGCCCTCGGTATAGAATTGCAGAAAGGTTAACTCATCTTCCCTCAGCTCACTCTCAGCATGCAACAAGATATAGTAAAATTAAATGTAGAAATAAAAGGCATCTGCATAGTATGCATTGATATCGTAAGTATAGAATAGAACTTGAGTGTCTGTGTAAGTAATGAATGGAAGAATTCTGCATTGACGATGAGCTCGAATAAGCAATGAAAATATTTTGACAAGGCATGTAATTTAGAATTAATTATTTAGCCATTAGTATTTAGTCAAGGTGGGTGCATGACACTCAAATTCTAATTTTTACATCAACTCCTCATTTGAGGGTACTTTACCTGTTGTGGCCCAGGTACTACACTTAAGCTGCCTTAGTACATCGTAAAACTAATTATCATAACTACATTAAATATTTTACTACCTCCTATGCACACACATTCCGTGTCACTGTCTCATTTTCATTTTTTATTCAAACATTACTCTAATCTACAATTATATAAACCTCTTTATTGCCAGTAGGTACTCGCTACGCTATTTTCTCTGCAATTTACCATTGTCTAAATTTGGACTTATTTTATGATTATAGTTATTGCTATCATTCTACTTTTATTATCCCTGTGTAAACAACATGAGCACACTTTACTAAATAGGTGGAGTAATTATGCCATAAGCTTAACATTATGCACTTTTTATGGCATTATAACAACAATGTTTATTTTTCCATGAAATTATTAGTCCTTAAATTTATAGCTGCAATTACTACAATACGAAAACGTTACAGACGACTATTACCTATAACTATCTACACAAATATGTGTATGCAATTAATATGTACCATACTTTAAATTAAAATTGACTCTGTACAATATCGATAACACTACAGCAAATTCGGAACGATGGTAGATACAAAAGATTAACATAGTGTTAGGGCAGACCGAGTTGATATTAAGTGCAACTGGTCTGGGCCAGAAATAGTGAAAAAGTCAAAAGGGCAGGGAAAGGAAATAATCTGAAATTTATTCTGAAAATAGAAGTAGGATGAAGGTGGAGGATGGAAGTTTGTTCAGTGGAGTCAGTTGTGCTGTTTTGAAGTGAGTGAGATCATAGGGATGAATCGGGCTGAATAAAATAAATGGATGTAAGGGCTTAGGTGTACATGGGTGTCACGGTGGGGTGCAATCTCTCTTCTCTCTCCAGGTCCGAATCTCCAGCAGACAAGGAGAAGCCAACTGACAATAAATTATGTCATTTTTCTTGCATACGTTACTTTGCTTGCTAAGCTGTGAAGTATGAAGTATGGGCTGCTGCGATTCCAAACATTTTCACTCACGATCACTCACTCCACTACCAACAGACACAAACACTCCTTATATTAGTAACACTCACTACCACATTAGCATTCCCTTTTTTACTATTATACAAATACTACTCGCACTATTATATAATAATATGTGAATGGATAGATAATACCTGTTATTCTAAACAGATAACTATTTCTCTTACCTGTTAGACCAGTAGACTACACTCCACAATAGAACTTGGCTCAACACTATAGACAATATCATGGAAATCTCGTTAGATCATTGTATGTGTTAATGTTGAGCAAATGCATTTTTATGACTTATGCCTTATGCATTCATCTCTTTTTTTGTTTACAAGATAAACGTATTCTACATTTAGTCCGCTAATGCTACATGTATTCTAATCTTACATCCAAAGTTAAGCTAAGGTCAGATCATGTCACTTTATGTATAAAACTTCTCATCAATTCATTTCACATTGTAAATGATTTTTCTTCGTCATTTCTTGATTACCCATTTGATTTATGGAAAGTTAGCGATCCATTAGTATCTATATGCACTAGCGGTCTGCAGGTGCGTTTATATTTATTATTTATACTAGTGCTTACAAAAATTACAAGGTACAAGTAGAAAAGCTATATGAACACAGAGAAAGAAGTTTGCCTTAGTCAATAGTGAATTTGTACGGGTGCATTTGACTTTTTGTGAGTAAGACTTGGGTGTGTACTTGGGACAATCCTGCTAATAGTAATTTAGTTGGCTAATGTAAGTAGTAAGTAGGATTACATTGTGCTGGAGACGCTCTCCTACTATTTATGTATCTGCTACGAGAGAATTTGACACGAGGGACCGCAGAGAAAAATATTACAAGAATAATTTGTGTTAGTGTTCCCAGTCTTTTGTAGCAATTGGTGGAGAATAACTTTTTATGAAGCGTGAGATGCACACTTTGCTCAGTCAGTTACACTAGGATATGTAAAATGTGGAAACACAAATAAAATTTGTGCTACTCACAGTGTGTAGATAGATAGTAGTATATCAGGCAATAAAGACATCCCAATATAAGTGGATAGCTATTTTGGGGATATATAAGAGAAATTAGGATAAAAGCAAGAAAACTTTCCTACTGCATATTTAGGATAATAAAACATGATACTACTTACTGACTAGTCCTTCTAGATTATTCATGAGAGAGCTCATAAAAGTGTGTAACAAAATAATCAGGATTATTGGCCTTAAACTAAAGAATGGAGCCGGAGTGAAAGAGACAGAGGGATGATCACGGCTCATCTAATACCTAATAACACTCACGAATGTTGCCCACTTTTCCCTCTAATTTCCATCCCAGGGATTTAACTCAACTGATTGTTCTGACTTCACTAACCAAACTCTCTCCAACAAATGCCACAAGGAAAGGCAACTATAATTGAGACAAGTCAACTGAGCTTAAGTAGGTATATAGAATCCAACGTCTAATAAACTCGAGCGAACTCGTAGAAAAACAGGAGTTCACTACTATCCGCACATTACCGTGTCATTTATGTCTGTTTTGAGTGCAATCTCGTTCAGTTTCACCGAGTGTGATTAGTTTTACTTGGAATTACCAAATCTCTATTTCTTATTTTATTTTTCCTATAGAGTGTAGATAAAGTTAACCCTCAGCACGCTGTAGTATCTGCAAGTGTTAGACATATACTAAGAGTGCGTAAAAGTTGTTTACCTTGTTAAAGGTACGAAGGAAATGCAATTGACTTGGATTTTACGTGCTCTATGATGTGCTTTTTCTGCAGTATAAATAAATACGGAAAATGCAATTGCAACTTTATGGGCGGAAGGGAAAAGGTGTTTCTACCCATTTGGGATGATAATGACCGCACTTTTCCTCACCGTGGGTGTAATTAAACCTTAAATGTTCCATCTACCATACCAGACTCTGTATAAATGGAACTTTAACTAGTCGTAAGTTGGGCCATGCAATGTGTTAACGATTAACATTAACCTCTGGAATTCTTTTCCTTGTGCACTATGGGTTCATGTACTTTTCCAATACACTGTAGCACACATACACTCTGATAATAATTTATATCCAAGTACATTACAGTTTTTATATGGAGTGTTTTTGTACGTTGTACCTATTACATATTATAAGTTATGTATTTTTTATATAGGTGCAATTACTTACATAGTAATATAGTCTAAAAAGAGAAATCTTTTCATTTACTGATCATAAGTAAGGAGCTATCCACACAAAAGAAGACAGGTTCCAATCTAAAGCGCATTAGTGAAGATAGCAACTCCTGCCTAATGCAAGCAACAATCTTCCCCTATCTCGCTTTTAATTCATTTAGTATTTTCTAAGGAAGATTATGGCTAGTAGTTTTACTCACTCACTCACACGCTCACCCTTTGAAGTTACCGATGAAGGCGAAGGGTTGAAATGTTAGTTACCTACTTATCTGTCTACTCTTCTGTGTTCAGAATGGAGAATTCCCTTTTAACTTTGGGATTTTGGATTAGCTTCCTTCACTTCAGCTCCAGTCTTGAGCACATTTATTTTTTATGTGTATCTATAGGTAAATACATGTCTGCAGTAAATGTATAGATAGGTTTAGGGATATGTTATGCATCTTTCTGTCGTCGGAGGTAATAGGATTCTTTATTGGCGGAGGAAAGTACAGTAGGAGCAGAGCGGCGCGGACTGTCGGTAAAGCTCTTCTCTAACGATCAAGACAATCATATAGTACAGTCAACTGCATTAGAGAAGTTATGTGTAAAGACGTGTGTATGTTTGTCAGCCTTGGCTACAGCCCTGTCCAGTCAGCTCAGCTTCACTCATTTTCTAATGCACAGAAACCATCTCGTGCTTGATCACAATTTATTGCCACCTTTCATCATATTTTCCGAGTAATTGAAAAGACTTGTTGTGAACTTTCACGCAATTGTGCATTCCCTTGTCTCTGTCACTTTGTGCCAAGAGTTATATCCGTCCAACAAATAACCACTCCACTACTCACACTCTTCATTCTCACTTTACACACTCCGACACACAAAATACATCTACCCAGTGATATCTAAAGTAATCCTAATGCGCAAATAAGCTACTATATGATTAACCATAATTGTGTCTTAGGACTCTACCAAATATTTTGACTCTTTCCGATGGAAATTAAAAGAAATGTTGAACTTTAAGCTGTAGTAAATATCCCCACTTACTTTGAGCATGAATTTTGGACCAAAACTTTCAAAAATAGAAGCAGTGTAATGTTTACGTTCCTATGTATGATTTTATTGTTTTTTTAAATAACATAATTTCTTCGGAGTAGGTGTACTGTCGTCGTCTGATTCTTATAATGTTTATAAAGAGATAAAAAAATCTTCGTTGTTGATGATGAAGTGTAAAGTATAAGGTATTGTGAAAGGAATATAAGAATGTCCTTAAAAGCTGGAAAGTTGAGTGGAAGAAATGAATAAGTATTTTCATAGTATATGTTGAGAGAAACGGAAATGTTGAGTAACTGTAGTAGTGCTGAGCTATGTAATATGAAAATGTCCTAAATATTTGTGATATGCCGTATGTTGCATTCCATGTTTTCCCTTTGGTATACCATATCGTCTCTCATATATATGGAAATTCGAGGGAAATCTTATGTCATTTAGAGATATGAATGAAATATTCAGATTGCCATTTCTCTTTCGTTTACATGAGATGGTAAAACCAACCATTTGTTGGCCCAGTCGGTCGACGTTGGCGAAAGAGTAGTATTTTCTATATGAAAAGATTTGTTGTAGCTACATATATGAAAGATAATGTGTAATATTATAAGTCTAAAGTAGTATGAAGGAGTGACTCTCCCCTAAGTTGCATTTTACTTTGCTGCCCTAGTCACTTCTCTGAACTGAGCCATTTATATTGGTAGGGAAAGTAAAGTAAACCGAAAAGCCTTCTCGCTTAAATCATACCGGAGGCTAGTCAGAAGTCCAATTGTGCAGCGCGACCCGATTTTGTCTGTCTCCTCCGTTTTGACTTCCCTAAAAAGAATTTTTCATTGGGAAATGGGTATTAATACCTTTCGGTGTGTTGTGTTATTTGGCGATGACGACTGGTTTTTTAGCTGAATTCCCACAATGCAGCTAATGAACATCTCTGTGGAGCTTATCTTTAGTGCAAATTGCATTTTTTGAGTGTTAGAGCAGTTCATTTAATTTTAACGCTCTTCCGTTCCCTAGCC
>JABASH010005983.1:0-11230 GCA_019776445.1 Tomocerus maximus
ATTATACAAATTTAAATATTACAAAAGATATATAAATATACTACTAATGGAGTTAGAATTAGAATATATTTTTAGGACTAGTTTAATGTAAATACATTTCCTTGTGTTACAACATATAGCTTTGTTTTTCAGTCTAGTCATCGTGATCTTTTTGTTCAAAATCAGTAGACTAAAATACAAGTGTTTCACTGACTTCCTGGAAGATTAATTATGATATGATATACGGTTGTCCTTGTCCTGGTGACCGTACTCTTTATTCTATTTATGCTTGAAACTTTCGAAAGAATAGTATTGCTTCTATTTACTGCATTTATGTCACGCATACTCTGCAAATTGAACGATTGGGCATGAGCTTTTATTTGCAGCAGAGAACTAAGCACAATTTCTTTTTAGAGCAAATAAAAATTAAATACATGAGCCAAAGTAAATCAGCCCAATTAGAATTACCCAGTTAGAAAAGTGTTGCTCAATATACATATGTATACCTAAGGACACTTACGCTTCAATTCTGTAACAATAATTCATACAGTATTTGTATGTAATCAAGTCCTTTACTTTTTAAATCCTGGAAGTTGACGTGCGTGATAATACTTTTACCCGTGACCCTTAATATCTGCCTTTCCAATAACAAGCATTCATTTGTGTTGTAATAATATGTAGCGACTACAAGGTGTAGAGCATACGCTAAATTTCTATTGTGTTTATTTTCTATTTTTCAGTAATTAATTCCAAATAAGATGCCGTAATTAATTTAATTATAAAGCTAGGGAGTAAATTGCTTGTAAGATAATATTTGCTGGTAAAGCTTAATTTTTCTGTAAAGGAATTTCTGTTAATGGTTTCATGGTTATGCAGCTATCTTTGTTTGTGAATTGAAACATTGTACGTCAGCAAAATTAGTTTTACTGAATGTATGTTGCAATATAAAATGAATTGAGCATTAGAGGCGGCACGGAAACCTTCCTCTCTGCGTAAAGGAGATTACTAACTCTATATCCTGAATTATTTTTCATAATATTGATTTACTTAAAATTACTGTATAACGTAAATGAATCATGGCGCAATGATGTCAATATTATTTCTTATTAAACATTTTAGTTCAAGGTTATGACTTATGTAACTGCTCCAGATACTATACCCAAATGCCTAGTGCGTATTACTATAAT
Source organism: Tomocerus maximus (assembly GCA_019776445.1). Lineage (NCBI taxonomy): Eukaryota > Metazoa > Arthropoda > Collembola > Entomobryomorpha > Tomoceridae > Tomocerus > Tomocerus maximus. The sequence continues at coordinate 1,167 of JABASH010005983.1, forward strand.
GCTACTCGTACAATAATTAAATTTACAGCTATTTGTTACTTGTGTACATATGTTGTCTGTAATTGCTTTTACGAGACGATTGATACTACGTCTGACTTCTGCGGTTCATTCCTAAGCAATTTTATTTAGATACTATGTGATCATTAATGATGTTGGATCATTAAGTCGTTTAAGTTTACCATTCCTATTGTTTGAAAATTTATGTTAAGTATTTGTAATAAGTAATAATAAAATGTCTAATTAATAAAAGACAATTCCAACAGTTACAAAAAAATCTTTGTCGTCCCCACTATTCATAAGAATTCGGCATAAATTTATTAATCCATAATAATCAACAAACTAAATTGACGTCCATAAATGGTATGTGTCAGTTTAGATATTTTTCATTGCAATAGGAACAAATGGCTTTCATCTATAAATTATTCTTTGTAGTGAATAGAGACTGTTTTTATAGTGAATTAAGTAATGGCATCTGTTTATGTCATTGAGCAGTATCTACCATTACATTCGTTTTATTTTTCAAATAATGTCAGTGTTTATTTAGTATTTTCAGTTATATTTTTAAAGTTTATTCACTTATTACACAGAATTTGTACGCCTAACAGCGTACCTAACTAAATATGTAGAGGTAAGACATAACATGAGACATAAATAACTAATAAGGTACTTTAAACTTCAAACTGTTAAAATTTTACTGTGACATTAATAGCTGACATAGAAGAACGGAATACATCACATTAAATAAAACTCTTATAATTTATTTCAATTTGTTTGAGGTATCGCATGGTTAGTACTCGTACGTGGTCACAACTATAAGAATTTGAGCCACAGCTGAACCTGCGTATGTGCCACGGTGATATACTTCCATTTTGAGCTCCAATTCCACATCCTTCAATAATATAAACAACATTTGGACATTAGAGAAAACGTGTCGATGGCTGACTGAATAACAAATGATATGACTAATATTATGTGATTGAAAGGGAATTGAAATTGTGTACCTGGGGACCTGAAATGGGTCGTGCCAAAGCAACTACTGCCTGAAAATCAGTGGGGCGTCTTAAGAGAAAGTGATCACGCCCCGCGATGGGGACCCCAGTGGGAGCTCTTGCACTTTTCACTTCCAAATCGAAATGCATGACAGCTCCAGCCCAATTCGGTCCACGCATAGTAAACATGTCAACGTATCCCATGGAAGGAATTCTAATGTTTGATGTAAAGCTTATGAAATTTTTGGAGATTGTTAACGGCTGTCGTAAGCACTGTTGATCCCTCTCAGTGCACTGGGAAGACTTTTTGCACCGACTAACAAAAACGTGCATAATTACAAATAACATTTCTTACAAAATATTCTAATTTATTGCATAGGTACATTAATTATGTAATAAGTGGTCGCTATAGCTCGGCAATACATTTTCTCAATCCTCATCCTTTATTTGAAAAAACTAATTGTAGCACTTACTCATTTTGGTCACCGTCTCTGACATAACCATATGGACAGTTAACCCTGTTACATCGAAAACCTCCTCTGGTATTTAAGCAAGTCTCGTCCGAACGGCACGCGCTTGCCCGTTGACACTCATCAATATCTGAATTAGCAATTAGAATTGTCAATTAGTAGAATTAATGATCAATTCAAAATGTGAATATTTCATACCTTGACATGTCCGACTATCACTAGCCAAACGATAACCATCTGGACATTCGCATTTATATGAACCATGTGTATTGACACAATGCCCAATGCACAGATAACCCTCCTTTACTTGGGCACATTCATCTTCATCTTGACAAGTTCTACAACGAATAAACCACAAAAAATCATGGAGAATTCATGCAATTATGAAAGACTTCAATCAATGAATTTATTAATTTCCTTTTTATTTACCTTCCGTCTTCACTGAGATTAAACCCAGAACCACATGAGCATTTGTAAGATCCCCAAGTATTGATACAATTTTGTTCACACAGTCCACTAATTGTGGTACATTCATTAATATCTGCGTAAACGATCATTTGCATTATGGATCTTTACTATTCCCGAATTTCCTTTCCGATTGACTAATCAGACTAAATACTTAAATACAGAGAAGATGGAACACCTGAACAAGTTCTGTTGTCGTTCCCCTCTTCAAATCCTTCTTTACAGATACAACGGAAAGATCCTGCTGTATTATGACATTCTGCATTACTAGCGCAAACCTAGTATGACATTTTTAGTTTTTAATAAAAAATAAAATAATTTTTGTTGCTCTGCGTTGAAAGCAATATTAATGACGTTTTGATAAAAATGTGTTGGCACATACTTGACCATTATATCTGGAACACTCATCAATATCTTCACAATCTCCAGATGCTGTCACGGAGTAGCCCTATACATCATCAATCAGAGCAAACAATTTTTATTAACCTTGGATTGCAGTACCTACTAATACTACTTATCATATGAAATCTACGTCTCATGGACCTTAAATACTTTCCAAAATTCTAAATCCTTCAAAATCATACGAATAAAATTCTTAATCATATAGATAGAATTTTAAAACCAATCAGATTTTTGTAATGGCCATGAAGAGTAAGCATTATAAAGTACTACTTAATAGTACAGATAGAAAGAAATGGAGAATATAAACCAGGGACTAATCAAGTAACATATAGTACAATGATTTGATTGTAGTAGACAAAACTCATCAAAAATAAATCCAAGTACCTGAGGACATTGACAAATATAACCTCCACCTCTATTTAAGCACTGTTGATTTCCCTTGCACGTGTCCAATCCTCGTTGGCATTCATCAATATCTATTAAATGGAAATTTTGGGACTATAAATACATTACGAGGTTCTTTAGTAAAGTAATGCAGATTTTACGGACGTAGTAGAACATACCGGTGCACTTGGTTCCACTTGGATCTGGCTCTAAAATACATTGAAAGAAAGGTAATTATTTATAATTCCTGATGAATGGAGTAGCTAAAAATGGTTTCATGGTCACATTCATCTTTACATATACTCATGTCTCAGTCTCACAGATACTTACAACAAAATAAAATATCGCACGATTATTGCATAGAATAATTATATCTCACCAAATCCTCCCGGACATATTATTTTTGATAGACATTGATAAGATCCTTGAGTATTAACGCATTGTTGGTGCGAGGAACACAAGGATCTACCAGGGGTAGCCAATCGGCATTCATCTACATCTGTCAAAAATAAAAATAAATATATTTATAATCAAATTTCATATTTCAAAACAGTATCAACAAAACAGCAAGGAATTACAGTATCATTTTAAGATTAACGAAGGGAATCAGTGTACAAAAACTTCTCTAACCAGTGCACTCTCCACGAGAGTTAAACTGGAATCCAGATCCACAGTTCGGTCGACAATCTCCAGTTTGAGCTATGGACATACCAGAAGGGCATTGGCGAGCTTGTTTCTCACATCGAAATGACCCCAAAGTATTTTTGCACTGCCATTCTGGGCCGAGACGATTACAATTATGGTTCCCAAACAGACATTCATCATCATCTGGAAACAAATTGGTTATGTTCAATACGCGTTTAATTTAATTTAACGAAATTTAGTAAGCATTTAGTATTTATTTCAGCAAATAATCATTATTTCTCACCTTCACATTGTCCAGTTTGAGAATTTAGAGTATATCCTGTTCCGCAACCCGTAATTCTAATGCAGGTAAAAGAGCCTGGAGAATTGTCGCAACGTTGACTATTCAAACAAGTATGCTGGTTTGTCTGGCATTCGTTAATATCTTTACAAAATCCCAATTAGGTATACAATATCTTTACATAGCATAGTCTTTTTTATTTATAAACGATTCAAAATCATACTGACACTAACCAAGACATGCCCGTGTAACTGGATCTCTGTAGTAACCAGTTCGACAATGACAATAAAAACTTCCAACGGAATTCTGACAAAGCTGTGTGCTATCACAAGGTTTGTTTGTCTCACATTCGTCGATATCTGTATGGAAATTGTGTAAGCTATTATACTAATGGTTTTATTTAATTTTTCCTTGTTATGTCTGCCAAGGTGGTATTATGTAATTATCAAAAACATCATCGACCTTCACAAGCTCGATTTTCCCCAGATCTTGTAGGAGGGACTTCACGATAACCGGTAGGACAGTTCTCGGGTTTTGGAACAACATTGTTTTGTTGGTTGTACCTACTGCTGCGTTCTGAAGTTGATGGGGCTGGTCGAGCTGTGCCGGTACCTACTCAAAAAATGTTTTCCGATGAGTTGGGTATTCAACTTTACAGCTTTAAAAACTTTAGGAACACATTCTTGGGCTTATTATACTGCGTTGGAACCACAATGTAGTTTTATCCACTACATGAATGGTCGGAGTCTGAGTACTCAGACTAAGAGATATACAATTCTTAGGAAAGCAAAGAAAATGTGAATGATATTACATAGGTAAATGAACATAGGTATCTCACCTCTCGAAGAATATTCGTTGTCCCTCTCTCTATCTCTGTCTCCTGACCGAGTGGAGAAAAAGTTATCAGGAATCGTGTTATCAGTGAAGCCATTATTATACTTATCCTCTTCGTCATCGTCTCCTGGCGTATCATTGTCGTTTTCTACTGTACTACTACTTTCACAACGATAACCGCCTATCTCATTGATACAAGTTTCAGACGGGGCACATGTGTGTAATCCAGAACTGCATTCATCTCGGTCTGTTGAGAAACATTAATACACAATTCCATGATACAGATATAAACATATATGTCCTGTCCCCCCATTTGAATGCGCTGATTATATTATGCATCTTAAAACTTGCAGATTGTTGTCATTGAATGCACTGATTTTTGAAAAATAATCGGCTCAATACCTTGACAGAGAAAAGTAAAATTTTGGTTGGTTTCATATCCAGGAGGACAATTGTTGTCCGAGTTATGGGTGAGTTGATGACATTGATAACTTCCAGGAACATTGACGCAAGACTCCTTGTCGATGACACAATCGTGAGTGCCTTCCGTACACTCATCGATGTCTATAAATGCAAAAATAGTTTTAAAATCCCAACCTTAAAATGGTAGCCCAATGTTTTGTTGCTATTAAAAATTTCAACAAATTTATAGTGCTTAGTGTGTACATGCCTCCCATTCACAACAATAATTGTGCAATTGCATTAATATAGGCCAAATATCAGCACAGCAATTGTAAATGAACGTTTCATGCATTATGCATTCATAACAACGTTGATCATTCCGCAAGTTCTCGCATGCTTTATTGCAAAGATTATTATGGAGGAGTTCTAGCTCAGCTTTCTGAGGAATACAGACCCTGACAAGAGCGGAGTCGAACATCAAACCGGTATCCACTTCGACACTGGATATCGCACTCATAAGCTCCAGCTGTGTTTCTGCAAACTTCTGATTTGTCGTCGCAACTGTCAAGATTCTCGGCGCATTCATTCACGTCTATAGGCTCCAACCAAAGTCAACCAAAATACTCATTCCCAATTTCCTAACTTTTTTCATTTAGCATCAATACATAGACGTTAACAATTTGATCCTAGTTTCAGTGTTACCAATAATTTTGCGAATGGATGGTGAAATTATTGCATAGGTATACATTCGCAATTGAATATGCATTCGTTTATAATTAAATCTCTTGACCCGTAAAACAAGAAGTTCTAATTACAAATTCTGGTGCACTAACCAGAAACGAAGAGCTCCCTCAATTCTGACAAAAGTCAATTCTCACATACACATACATACTGCATATTTTTGCCAATGGCACTTCACTATGCAGATATTTTTGTTTCATAACCCTAGTTTACCCTGAGGATGTCTACTTATAATTTCGTGTCAGTACTGAGTTTCAACTTTCATCAAACAAGTCATCATTATATCTACGAATAATAATCCATATCTACAATTTTCAGTCTACTCCTATACAGAAATACCAAAAATAAAACCCTTATCCATTTCTAAAAAAAATTCCATCTTGGTATCCATTTCTAAAAAATGTGTTAGCAAAGTATAGTATGGTTTTTGATGGTTGTTTATATTGATTGAAATGGAGATGAAAAATTGACATTGAGATGCACAATGCAGCTCACCTTCGCAATTCAGAGTATTATTGTTAAATTTATAGCCGGCAGGACAGTTATATCGGTTGAACTCCTTTTTCCCTCTGCAGTCAAATCCTCCAGGGGTGTTAATACAGTATTGAATCTCTCGAACACAGATATCAAAACCTTCCGCACATTCGTCAATATCTAATGTACAGAAAAGGGTCCAGTTAAACATTCAAGCTATTAGTCTGCAGAAAACTCTTTTCATTTAATTTAGATAATTACCGACACAATTGGACGTTTCTTGGTTATAGCGATACCCTGGAGGACATTGAAGATTTCTTTCATTCTCTCGTGGAGTTCTTTCGCAAAGAAATGATCCAATGGTATTCCTACATGTTTTGTAAGGATAACAAGCTCTACTGCCTTCAGAGGTAAGACATTCGTCAATATCTATTGGAAAGTGCAAAATGTTAGCAGGTTATCACGATACTTATTCATGTAAATGGGTAGTACCTATATTAAAATGATTGTGGATGTTCTATAATTGCAGATATATAATCTAGATTCATGTTAATCGTAGTTAATGAGTATAATACATAATATCTAGTTCAATGTCTCTTTTGACATGTTTGGCTTTTCTAGCATAAGCTGTATAAAATTATTTTTAGTAAAGTAATGATTTTTCTGAGAGGGTTATTTCTTTAGATACAATGACCATTCTATAGCGAGCATGAAAAGGGAGAACTGAGATCGACCATGTCAATAAAGGTAAAATAGAAAAGAACCAAAAATTGTATAATTTATTACCATCGCAAACTTGTGTTTGAGTGTTGTAAACAAATCCTACTGGACATTGTCCAGATGCTGTAGCAGCTCTATTTCCACTCCATGAAGAATTGGTCTGCTGCTGAGGATTGGTATGGCTACTTGATGTAGCTGTTTGTGTGGGGTCATGCTGGCAAGATTTTCCGTCTGGAAGTAGTTTGAAGCCTTCTCGACAAGTGCAAACATAAGAATTTCCTTCTGTGACACAAAAATGTGAACAAAGTTGTCCCGGGAATAGCGAGCAAAAATCTTGAGTTTCAGCGTCCCTTGAGTGAGGGCGAAATGGCTTGCTAGGTTGAGATGCGTCTGTAACAAAAGTAAACTTCGTTATTTCTATTTAAAGAGAGAAAAAGATACAAATTCAGGAATCGTTTCTGAATTATAATATATATGCTGTCTCCCAGAACAAAATTTCACAGTTGTATCACATTTCTTGTTTGGAGAAAAGCAAAAGTTGCATCGCACCGTTTTCTCCGCTTCCTAATCTAACACATGTAATTGAAAATAATTGCATAGAAATATATTCGTGCAACCAATGCGTTACCCCATCCCATTTTTGCCAAAATCATTAACTTTCAGTGCAAAAAGACAGAATTTTAAAAGTTTTGCTGTGAAAATCCGAAATATTCCTGTATAATGATTATATTTGATAATTTTAATTTTAAATTGTAACAAACACATTAACTAGGACATTTACCAACTCTTTACTGATGGGTAAGCAATAAGGCGAAAATGGGCAGAAAATCTGAGACAAATAATTAAATTTTACAGTTTTACTTTACCGGGAGAATCAGTACTGTGGCTACGGTGGTTGAGATTTGACGGAGTGGCGGCTTTCCCTCCCGCTTGCAAGCAACACCTTGTCAGGGAAGTGTCCCATGGTGGACCCAAAGCCAATTTCAAAGAATGAAACTCACAGTGTAGGCCCATAGCACCGGCAATAAGGCCAAGTTTGCAACCTTCGCAACAGTCCTGAATTGCAATCAATATATTAGCGCTTGTGCGAAAATTAATTTTCAGGTAAAGTTTTTTTCACAAACTTTGTGATAGTGTCCACCCTGACCATATCCCATGGTACATTCTCTGCCTGACTTGGCAGATTCATGACCAGATTGACATTGTCGCTCTCTACAATAAACGTTTTCCACGGTAGTTAGGCATTTAATTTCTTTGGGTACTTTGTTTTTAAATTCTTAACAATATCTGAGCGAATTTTTGATTTTTAATCTGTCTGACTTAATTTTTACCTGTAAGTACGCCTACAACAGGCATCTATCGTGGACAAGCACGGGGCTTGATGTTCAGCTGAAATACCTGTTACTGGGGCATTGTGATCTGTACACGTTTTATTTTCCCAGGCCCATCGGATCCCCAAATTACAGCATCTTGACAAAATACTTTCCAAACCGTCTGCCAGTTTCATAAAAACAATTTGTGTTAAAAAAAACTTTGGAAATTGTGAGTTGCAGATGTTGATGCTAAATAATTGCAGAAGTTGTTTTCATCTTACCAGTTTCTGAGTAAACCGCAAGTAAGCATAAAAACGCTGCACTTATCACGAATAGTTTTTTCATCGCTTCGCACAACAGATTACAGAATTTTGAATAATCGGGATGAAAATATATTCTAATAGAATCAAATGGATAAACTAAGACAGAGACACAATTTAGGATAAAAATTAGTGCAATTTATTATCGTACACCGGTTAGTCTATTCTCTTCAATCATTCACGGGCGACGTGAATTCTCAATCCTATCCTTATAGTTTTATGTTAAGGGAAATGCTTTTTGGCAAATAAATAAACAGATGTCTAAGTATTCCCGTTCCGTTTAAGTAATGTGTAATAAATCTTTGATGGCAGAGGCATATACAAACAAGAATTCTTGGATATTTGGCTTTTTGATTGATAGGATATTCTGCTTAAGTATTATATGACATGATTCAATTGACTTTGAAGATTCTTAGTAAATTATTCCTCTCGTTCTGACTTGTAAGTAGGTAGTTCAATTTAGTTGTATAATGTAGTGACTTAGACCACGTATAAGAAATAAATGTGACATTGTATCAGTTGTATGAAGTGATAGTGTCAGGGGAGATTGTCAAGCTCATCCGAGAATAAGATCAAGCGAATCCTTAGCATGATCTTTATTTGTATTAGGCTTATCCCCATTCTTATCTAAGAAGGACAGTTTATAAATACTCAGACAGCAAATAATATATAAGACGAAACTGTTCTGAAAGATGGGCAAGTTGCGTTTTCAGAAAATGAGGCAATAATAGGTAATACAGTATAACATGATATTTTGTCATTCACCTACACTTATAGTAATATAATATTTATGTCGTCCAGTTCTCATCATCAGTACTCAGTAGTAGGTACCTATTTATATAGCTATATACATCAGAGTCACTGCGTCAATACTAATGAAATCTTGCTGTGTGGGCCATAATTCTTAGTATCGAAAATGATTATATTTATATAAAAATTCACAATGTGTCGACGTGTACTTGAGTCCAATGAAATACTAACATACTAATAAATACTGTATTCTATAGACTTTTTTTTTTTTACAAATGTCACTCATGTAGTGTCAAAGGTGATGTGGACGTAACAAATTGTAATGTACGCAGCAATATGTATGTATGCACATTTAGGTATCCGAAAACTAAACTGTTCATTCCTAAATGTGAGAAAAATAATATAATCTTAAGTAATGCGTTAATGAGCACAAAAAGTATATTCATAAATAAGTACTTAAATATGGAGCTTTATCTCAATATTCTTTTCATTTTAAGACCAAACTACATTCATACGTGAACTACAGCATTTAACACGTAATTGCATTCAATTGACTTGACACTTCAAGATACCGTATGCCAATTTCGTCCAACTTTGCAAAACATTCCCCTCACTAAATATAAATATATAAAATGAGTTATACCATGGTTATACTCAGTTTTGATAAATGCTAACACTTTCATATTAGTAATTATGTAGTAAGTTTTTAAGCATATAATATTATTTTGACATTTATTTATATGAGAGATTATTGGGTATAGGGGCATAAATATAACTGTTGAGCAAACTTACTTCCTCCGCAACTCTTTAGATCTTAGTAATTATAAAAAAAATTTGTTCCGCCACATAAAATAAAATTAGCATTAGTATATGTA
>JABASH010005984.1:0-11230 GCA_019776445.1 Tomocerus maximus
CTTTTATTTCTATATTACTGCGTTCCTTGATTGGAAAGGGCACCTTACCTAACATGAACATGATACATCAGGTACATAATATTATAGTAAATCTTTTTTTGCCACATAGGTGCATATATTAATGTATTGTATATGTAGGTAAGTTAGAGAGTGCAGTGTTTAAAAAGTCAAAATAAGTGACATAAATATAGCAATCAAATACTATGCGGAGAAAAATATAGAAAACATCTAGGTAATTAATTAGGTAAATAATATGCGAAGGTAATATTGCATGGACTACATGGAACATGCATTTAATAGATGTGTGTTTGCTAAAAATTATGCTGCAGCAATCGTCGGCAGAGCGATTTCAATTTTATGCTCACGAGGGACATGTTGTCTCACTTGACCTTGCCGTTGATAGTATGCATATGGTTTCGGTGTAGCCACAGGGCTTTTCCTTTCCGGTGTAACATTTACATCTTCATATTCTTTTCTGATTGGGATAATGTGTTCATTAGGATATGTTATTTCAGCAGCTGAAGGAGGCCTTGGGCGTCTGGCTTTAATAACCAGAACTCCATCGGAGGACAAATAACATTCCACTGTTTCAGGACGGACATTTTCTGGCAAATTATATTTTCTTGTAAACTGACGTGCAATAAGTCCGTGCGGATCTCTTTTTTCGTCGTGGCTCCCTTCTACTATTACTGAGTTGTCCACCGTCTTCACGCTGAGCTCATTGGGAGAAAACTGAGCTACATCCATCATAACCTTTGTCCAAATTATCAAATGAAAATCAATAAGAAAATGATTGCTTGTCATTACCCTCCACAAAAAATATATTTTTCAATTCATGCTACCATTAAAATCAGATCAGAATATACATGAATATGCATTGCAGTACTTATACCTAGATTGAGAATTTACGAACCTGATATTCATCATTCAAAGCCTGTGCATTCAGGTTTGGAATCAATGTAAAGTGCTTTGATGGTCTAAACATTGGGCTGATTTGGTCTTCTTTGATATCCGTTGCGAAATTTTGATCGAACAACTTTTGCGGGTATCCAGGGCTAACGATAGACCAACAGTCTGAAAAGAAAGGATCTCCGAAGAACTGGGCTCGATTTTTCAAAGGAATTGCTGTCCAGGCCATTATTTCCGGTTGTGATAACTTGTTTGGTTTTCCTTACAATTAACTTTGTAACTGTATACTTTGTGATTGTCAATGAGGACTTTAGCTAGAATTCCGTAACTGAGACGAAATGAATGTATGGTATAATTATTATCTGTATTGATATTTATGTTTTATAACTCTGTTAATGTCAAGCTAATGTCAAACCAGGACTGAAGTAGAAAACGGAGATGAGTCGACATTTATACCAAAAAATGAACAGAGCGTGAAAATTGGCACAGGCTAGCTCTTCGCTCAATTCTTATTTTCCATAGATAAACTAACACCTACGTAGTATACATTATAGGTACATATATCGCAATTGCCTTTCCTCTGTATTATATTTGTGCAATTCAGTTTATCACAAGGTTTCCACTATACTATTACATTACTGCGTATTCCTTTAGAACTTAAATCTCATCTTTCCCGACCGCCGCTGCTGCTCATATCATTTGCATCACCATGAAATCTATTCTTGTACAGTTTACACTAATATTATTATAGTTTATAGTGGTGCTTGCATTTGCATTTTTCGACCTCCTACTCTAATGCAGATAAACAGAGAGAATAAACACAGAATAGTACAAAGTACAACAGTAAGTATGATGTGCCTGCTCATACTAATTAAGATTAATTGTGAATTTTCACGGTATGACATACAACAGTACAACATAATGTTTGCATGTGTTCTTTGTGTGATATATCCATTACTTTTATTTTGGATTTGAATTGGGGAAAACATATTTACCCCAGATGCTGATGATGCTGACCAATTGTTGCACATGTACATGCATTACTGCTATTTATGTACGTAAAGTATAGTATTGTTCCAAAGTAATTATGTGTGTATAGTGTATACCATTTTTGTCTTGCAAAGGACATTAATTACAAGTTTTAGTTACGAGATAAACTATAATTTACTTACATATAAGGCTCAATGCAATGGCTGATATACCAAAAACACGGCACAAGCCTTTTGACCGATACGTATTACTTTATTTTTAAAGCGAGTTATGAGTAGGTAGTTACAGGTATAGATTTTGTACTATACCAATTCGCTTTCGTTATCATAAATTGCAAATAATTAATTCTACCATCCAACGTAAGTATTGGCTGCTTTTAATAACAAGAGAATCCGTTTTTGGAATTCGGTATCTACCTCGCATTAAATACTACGGATAAATATTACATACTAAATGTAAATACATGGTATCAAAAACATTTTCAAAAATATTTAATACCTACTATTGGTAAAATATAAAATTTTGTAACTATCTGTACATATGGGTAAGGGAAAGCCCTATTTTCATAGTTTTTGACATATACCTGTGGAAAAAGCCTTTTGGGCATTTTCCGTGCGTAAGTATTCTTGGGAATTACAAATATATGACTACAAATATGTACTGATGGATCACGATATTATGTAGTGTATAACTTAATTATGAATAAGTATGCATCGTATCATCATACCTTGGCCTTGCACCTTAGGTGTCCTCCTGTTCTTTGTTCGAGGTGTTTTATATGGTCCAATGTACATTATATGTAATACTAATGAATATGAAATACATTTATCATCTCACCAAAGTACATGAAAAAGTACCTTCTAAAAGGTACCTAATCTACGTAGGTGCTGAGGATTTCGGTATTCTATTTTTGCAAGATACAAATTACGTCATTCATATGCCATGTCACAAACCACATTAACGTACAAGTTGAGTATCAAAGTCAGTAAATATAGCCACTTCAAATAAAAGAGGAATTCACACGCGTAGATCGTCACTTTCGTCTCTAACAAAATTGAAACTTAAATAATATTGTCTATAGTGCTTATGCTTGGGCATCTGTAATTCTACAAAGTATATATTTACTTGATACTCGTTGCTGTATGTTGTAGGTGTGCGCTGTATTGCCTACACATGATGATGTTCATCTTGTGAATGGGATATACCGATTTTATGGCTTTAGTTTCATTCCTCTGCCTGCCACATAATTTGTAAAACATTCGACGCTACATTCTTAGGGCATCCTTTACAGACGAGAATAACTAAAGTGGATGATTCAGAAATTAGGAGAGTGATAGTATCATCGCTTAAAATACATTTGCTTAAAATTAGCAACTCCCCAATAATAAGTATTCTCAACGTTTGACTAGCAGCTACATTCACATTGTTATGAAGGTACTTGTTCCCAGCACCTATTTGATTTATTAGATTAAGCGTAGGTTAACAAGTATCGTTTAGATCATGTATTCAAATAATTTGTTGACATATTGTTAAGTGGTGCTTGCTGGTACTAGATGAATGTCATGTAAAAGTCAAAATGTTTGAGGGCTATTAACAGATCACGAACACATGAGTAAGCACTGTTCTATATTATTTTAAGCATACAATAAGTATTCAAGAAGCTTCTTCTGTAGAAAACTTTTATAAAACAATGATTATGTTTGCATTTATAAGTATGTCGTATGATGATACTTGAATTTAGACTCTTTTGTCCTTCACACCTATCTACGATACATTATGAGACATATAAACAAGAAACGTGATCACCATTTACCATTATATAATTTAAATAGTTGATGTGTACATCCTAATTGTTCAGTTGCAAACCGAAGATTTGTAATTACCATGTAATAAGTGCAGATACAAAATGCAAAGAAGGTTGCGCCTAAAACATATTCCATATTCATAAATCCTACAGACACTGTACTGACTGTTGATGATTTGTTATGATATGATTTAGAGCAAGAACTTTGTTGCATTGTTTTGTATTTATACTAAAACATACGTGATGACCTCAAATGTGGAACTAGATAATACCTATTAGCTATCACTATGCATGGATAAGCACGTAGTATATTTAATATAATGGTTACAATAATAAAAATATCTATAAAGACTTTAGTGTTGATTTCCATTCTCTTTCAACTTCATCGTACTTAATATTTATATCTATGTACTCTGGATATCTGTAACTGTCACATTGCAGAGAACTAGGATCTTTGAGTGTATAAATACCACTATTATCTGCAAATAAAGGCTTTTACTGGAGAATGATTGTATAGCCTGTGTACAGGTATTTGAAATATGTGTTAACTGTTGGGAATTTCCGCTGTAATTACTGGTTTCTTATTTTTGTATTCCAAAAGCGAAAGCAGTTCAAGTTTGTATCGTTTAGATCCAGATATTATATATCATCACTTTGTAAGTTAGGTACCTTATGCTCATGTAACGACATTGCTCTTCTCTATTAATAGTTCATCTCATTAACTCATCCTTTCAACAACACAATGAATTAATTGATAATGCATATACACACAAAGCGGAGAATTAACTGAAGCAGACGATATCGTTTTATGGTTTAACTGTCTTATTGTGTGCATACATCCACGGAAATACTTTTATTATCGTCAGAATTAGCTTTGGAGATTATTAGCAGATTTTATCATTCGCGATCGTATAAACGATCTAGTTATAAAGAATTCATATATAGCGCAGCCTTTTAATAATGACAGGGAAAGCGATATCAGCGTATATGTATTTATAATCTCAGTAAGGGCCGCACGACATTGGTGTACATGCAATGATTAAAATTCCAGAAATAAGTAGTAATCCCAATTAAATCAACATGAATGGAAAAAATTTCTCCTCTGCAGTAGAAACAAGGTAAAAATTACAAAGATTAATAGTTTAGAGGTAAAATATTAATGCAACAATCCCTCAGTATCCTAATCCCCCCAATAATGATTAATGATTGATGAGATTAGATATAGATGCAAAAGCATTATTGGCCAGTTAAACTAGTAAATTCTGTCCATTCATCTTTCTTTGTTCAGTTACAGGCTGAAAATGAATAACTCTTATGAATTTTTCTGAAAGTCAAATAATTTTTCCTGTACATAGTATTAGAAAAATATCAGACCAGATAATATTGACCTACTATTTGTGTCTTTGGGAAGCAATTTTTATAACTATTACAAATCAGTGTGGGCGAAGTTATTAGAATTATTTCTTCGCAATGGATAACGAAGCGAGTAATTTTTTGGACGATTTAAAAGGAAAATTTGGGATTGTAGAATATATCGTTTTTGCACTCGTATTAATCGTATCTGCTGGAATTGGTGTATTTTATGGCTTCTTTGGCAAGAAGAAAAACAACAATGAAGAATTCTTAATGGGATCCCGAGAAATGTCTGCTTGGCCTATAGCATTGTCTTTGCTCACTAGGTACCCTCTATACTACTTTCAAAAATAATTTCTAAAGCTAGAACTGCGACTGAACATTATGCAACCACATCTGCATTTACTTTTATTTTATATTAACTATTATTTCATCTTTTCAGTTTCGTATCGGCTATTACTATGCGTAAGTTTCAAAAGTAACCCTTATTATTCAACATTGCATTGTAAATATTTTTAAATAAATTTCTTTTCTATAGTTGGAAATCCTGTCGAGACGTATCTATACGTAAGACAAGTTGCACAAGAAACTTTTCTGAAATAAAATTTCGTATAGGCATAACATTATAATATCATTGTTTTTAAATACTCTTTAAGGGAACACAATACATGACAATCATACTTAGTTTTCCCGTGATGACTTTTGCCCTGATGTATCTCTATGTGCCAGTGTTTTTTCGTCTCAAACTAACCTCAGCTTATGAAGTATGTAATGTCTAGTTTATTTCATATAACAATATAAAGTTGATATTTATAATTAAATTATCCCTTCCTTCAGTACGCGTATATGTCAGCATACTAAATACTAAATATACACATACGTTACTGAATTATTTACTTTTCTTTGCAGTATTTTGAGTTAAGATTTAACACTACAGTGAGAATGGTCGTATCCATAATAAACTGTTTATACCTAGTAAGTCGTTTTAGCTTGTAGCTAGTAACAGATTCTTGAACTATTACTGTGAAGATTGCCCAAATGCGATGTGTAAATGTATGTTTTTTTGTTTTAGGTTTTCTACATGAGTTTGGTCGTATATGGTAATTAGATAAAGAAATTATTATGTATTACCTTAAGATTATTAATATTATTGCAATGCTATAATGAAATATTTATTGCAATTACAGGTCCAGGTAATTTATATCTTCAAATTTGTTCGAGAGATTGTAACTATTTGATGTGAATTGGCACATAAAATAGCAGAGTAGAAATCAAATTAAAGAATATACTTATTGAAAATATTGTATGAAGATTTGCATAAATTATGTTTATTTCTATTTGCAGCTTTAGCTATCAATCAAGGTAAGTTGTACTGCTACAAATTTGAAGATTGTCCACAAATTGTATCTCTACATCTCGAGTTATTAAATTGGGTGTTTTTATATGTATAGTAACTGGATTCGACACCCTCACTTCTGTTGCTGTAATTTTTGTGGTTTGCATATTTTATTCGACATTGGTAAGAATTGACTGAATAAAAACAGTGTGAATTATATGAATTAAAATATGCACGTTATTATGAACCGGAAGCTCAAATATAATGTTTTAATTTTTGTTGTTCAACAGGGTGGATTCAAGGGTGCGAGTTAATGATACCCGGAAAATTTCTATATATAATAGTCTGACCAAAATTTAGACAAAAAATAATTGTGTCACATTCCCCTTAAACGTGCCCTGCCCTCCCTTCATCCTGCCCGGTTCAGTCTATTGGCCTATTTATACTGTTGCTTTACTCATTGAGTCTTGAGTCAATAATTTTGGTCAAACACAATTCAGTAATTTCCCGGGTATTATTAACATCATATTTGTTTTTAGCCGTGGTTTTCACTGAGTAATTTTAATTTTTTACATTAATAATGGTCTAAATGATATAAAAATGAAATGTAATTATTGGTCCCTCGAGCCAAAAGACCATAAATAACTGTAGAACGTTTTTTTGTCATTTTTTGATAATTGACAATTAGTTATGGTCGGTCGAACTGGATAATGCTTGCATAATATAATACTACTTATGCCATGTATCCTATATATTATATCTGTCAGTAATAAATGTTCTTTTACTATAAATAGCGCACTTCAAGCAGTTATAATGATGGTCTCTATAACTATTGTGGTGATACAAGGAATAGTGGAAGTTGGAGGATTTGGTGAATTATGGAAGAAAGCCAGAGCTACTGACAGAGTAGAATTTTTCCGGTAGGTTCACAATGATTTTTTTAATGCGTAGTATTTATAAAATTGTAATAACAGAAAACACGTATTTGGCCATTGGTTCTCATGTTTCGAATATGCAATAGTATATTATGGACATTATAAAATTTTATAGCTTTGATGCTGACCCTCGCACTCGTCACAGTGTATGGTCTGTTCTATGCGGTGGATATTTTCTCTACTTAACTTTGTTCGGTGGAACCCAGGCTAATATTCAGGTAAAATATTATGTGTAGCTGTAGGTACACTACACAGTTACATTTAAACGATATTACAAGAAATGATCTTTTCAACTAAGTATAACGATAATTTGCTTATTGGTTCATCTAGCGATATTGCTCAATGCCCGATCTGAAAACAGCAAGAAGGTAGTCCAGCCGTATTATTATTCTATTAGATAATACCACAATTTATTCCATAATGGTATATAGCTCAAAGTAGAAAAATAACGAAATAATTAATTACACTAGGGCCTTGTGGATAAATTTAGTCGGACTGACATTCACCATCGCCCTATGCACATTTTCAGGTCTAGTTATGTTTGCATATTATTATGACTGTGATCCCATAAATTCCAAACTTGTTGACGCTGCGGACCAGATTTTACCGCTTTTCGTTATGGAAATTCTGGGGGATTACCCAGGCCTTCCAGGTATTTTCGTTGCGGTGAGTAAAAAAAATGTGAAGTGATTCTTTTCAAGACGAATATAAAGTAAATCCTAATTTAAATTGATGAATTTTTAATGTTCTTTTTCAGGGAATAACATGTGCCAGCTTAAGGTATGGAATATAATCTCGTTGTCTTACCAGTTATAATTTATTCAGATACAAATGATCAAAACCACGAATGTAATTTGCACAATTTGTCTTTCACCCTCCATATTCCAGCTCTGTTTCGTCAGGTTAGTATCTCTTTTCCATATAATTGATTTTGGAAAGACCAACCTATCTATTTACTTGTACCGTATATTTATAATTTATATGCATATATTTTTCATCAGGTTTAAATGCTCTCTCTGCCATTATCACAGAGGATTACATTAAAAAATGGAAACCTAATCTTAGTGACAAAATTCTCTTCCATTGTTCGAGGATTATAGGCATTGTATCAGGAGTCATATCATTTGGATTTGTTTTCATTGCAAGGAGCATGGGAGATATTTTTCCGGTACGTTTGTACACATTTACCAAATGTTTAAACATACCTATACCTAAATTAACTACCTACCACGCGCAAAACCTCTGATATTCTATTGTTATAGTCCCTAAAAGCCACTTGTATGACTATGATACTTGGAAATTCGCCAGAAATATGTGAAATAGGGAACTAATTTTATCGGCTTATTGTTTTACAGGCAGCTATATCGCTTATCGGAATGTTGCTCGGTCCGACACTCGGTTTGTTTACCTTAGGTATATTATTTCCTTGGGCAAATTCTCATGTAAGTTTTCATATCTTTAAAACAATGACACAAAGACATTGTATTTATGATATGATTAGGACAAATATAAATGGTCTTAACTATTACTATCTGAATAATCCATTTAATTCTTCCATCGACAGGGTGCGTTATTCGGTCTTCTGTCAAGCTACGCTTTTGCCGTGTAAATTTTTGATACATTTTACTTTATATTTGTCTATCCATGTTTATACAATCGTACTTAAAAGTAATACAAATCAGCTTATGATGCATCATATACTAATATGAAATTGAATTCAGATTTATCGGAACTGGTTCTGCTGCGGAAGGAGCTTCGGGAAATCTTCCTGATCAACGACTTAGTCTATCTACTGTAGGTTGCTTAAATTTTACGGATATTAAACCCGTAAATCACACATGGGCCCCGGGACACGTTTGGAAGGAAAGAGATGACAGTTCTTACATTCAATTCATGTCTTGTTCGTATTTATTGTTTCCATTAATTGGTTGCATCGGCACTGTGGTCTTTGGACTTTTCTTCAGCTGGATTAGTTCCATTACTGGAATGAATAAAGATAAGCCTGTTCGACTAGATTGCTTAAGTGATATCAATTTGAGATTATTGACTTGGATGTTTCCGCAGCAAATGCTCAAACTTGTAGAAGTCAAAGAGCCTCAGAATAATGATGCTCCTAATAAAACTCCAAAACCAAGTATGTCGATATATCCTGAAATCCCTGACACGGATGTAAAAGAAAAACAATAAGGTAATAAAATGTAATAAAATTATTCAGGTAAATCATTTAATTTTTATCATTTTCATTTTGTCATATTTATCGCTTGAAATTCGTTCGCCCTCAATACAAATACATGGTTATTGAGCTTGTGTCACATTATTATTCGTAGGCATTACAAATTTAGTACGAATCAAAGCAATAGTTAATTCAGATTTTCCATATTTTTCCGGAGGCATTCATAAGTGCAAAACTGACATGTATATTTACTCCTGCCTTTTTGTATTTAGATTCAGAAAGAACATGCAGATCTCGATTAAATAAAGTCACTACAATACAAGAACTGTAATTAGTTCTGCAAGTGAAGATTTCAGGGCTCAGGGTATTTATAAACTTAAGAGTTGTGATAAGAATATTTTTTCCTCGAGTACTTGACCAAATGTTTAGTAACTATTTATATTCGCAAATGTATCATCTGTAACAATTAAATAAAATATTTCTACTGTTAAAATATTTTACTGTCCGTGGTATTCAAAATAAAAAAATTGAAAATAAAATGGAATATGGTAATAATAAATGTAAACCTGCTGCATGACTATCCTTAATTATGGTACATACCAACAAACAAAGCTATTAGTAATGGAATATCATTTGTCACATTATAGTTGCCACACTTAGATAACAAAGGAAATCCCTGTCGAAAATGTGCCATTTCAATACGTCAACGAATTCTGGTAGGCAGAGATGATGCTTCTTCAGCTGCAGTAAGTTTAGTAAGTTATCAAAGGAAGGAGAAGGAATACTGTCAATATTGTTGGTGCCTATGAAGAACTACAGCCGAGTTGTAGCATAATGTGGTAGAGTTAGGTACTTTTCTTACTGAGCTGAAGCAGTTGATGTTGGTGTTGGTAGAAAAGAAAAATAATTTTTGTCAGCCATAGGAAGTCATAAAGCAAGTGTTCGTTAGTCGACAGTCTCGACAGTAAAAAAGCTTCACAAAAGAAATCGTGAATTCACAGAAAGTCAATAATGAGATGATGGGCCGCAATGAACTCAAGTTCCCGTTACAGATTATTTCGCAAATATTCGCATCTATACTGTTTCAACGTCAACCCGTATGCAGAGAGATGAAGAATGAATTCAGGTACCCAAAGCCAAACAAAATACTACACGTAAATGTATGCAAAATGGTATAGAGAACATTATGCATCATTAAAAAATGATGGGTACTTTCGCATTACATATTACAGTGATCTATGGGTTCTATTATGGCATAAGTATATTACCAAAAATGCTATATCTTTGTTCACTTTTCATTCTCAGTTTGGAATTTGAATTGGTAAATCCATTGTCGCAGGAAACCTTGCGTACGTCAGTTACTTCAGTAGTTACCAAAAATTAGTCACAAACATCCAGGATCTGAATCACTTGTCTAGCCACTTATTTCTTGCTCCCTTTAGGGAATTGCTCCAAAGGAAGTGATTTTATTTCATTAGCTTCTGTGCTATCTCGAAAGACACAACTATAAAGGCTCTGGAATAAACTGAAATATTTGCAAACATTTATTTCACTCTCAGTTCTGTGTCAACACGAGTTAATCTTAGATTTCTTAGCTCTGAGATTTTATTATACTTTTAACAAAACCAAATAGACATGTATTCATTCCCAAAATCATCACATTTTCTTCGATTAGCTGTGGTTTGTTACCTCAGCTTTCACAATGCAATCGTTTATTGTCGACCGTCTAA
>JABASH010005985.1:0-11228 GCA_019776445.1 Tomocerus maximus
CTGTAATGACGTATTTGTCACCAGATTTTGGTTCAACGCCTATGAAAACATAAATGAGATCATAAGTCGTACGTCGAATAATTTAGACTTTTAGTCGAGTTGTTCTCTACTTATTCAAATATCAACAATGCAAAAACTAATAATTGTTGTGCAAAGTGCAAATACTAGTGAATACATTTACATGTTTCAAAATTATAAAGAAATCTTACATCCATATCTCCTGGCAATCATCAATAAATCCCCATAACTTAGGCTCACGTAGTTTCCAGCGTGGTCTATGTCATTCTCCCAACCATATCCATTTTGATTACACTACATTACATATTTAAGAAATTACATTTAAATTTTAGTGATCTAATGGACAAGGTCGCACTTAGCTAGAATTAAATGAAGGAGGATTCTCACCCGATGGATCATAGCTGGATCATTTGCATTTTTTGAAAAACCGTCCAGCCGGTACTGCATTATGCTTTCGTAGTTGTATGGCACTCCATAATAAGTCGTATTGTAATTCATGTCGGCATCCTTTACAAAGTTGTGTTGCTGCTCTGTAATTACAATATCTTTGTTAGTGTCCCATGAATAACTTTCCAACAGAACCCCGAATATTTGGTGTTTATCTGAAAATAAATCTAGGCAATTGGAGTCAGAGAAGAGAAATGCAAAACTTAAAAAATCTTAAAACATTTTAACAGTAAAAAAAGAAGAAACAGCTACGTCTTAAAAACTTGTTTGGGATTTGTAAAAAGAAAAGTAAACGAAACCTAGGAATTCAGCAGAATATAAAGTCGGCTTGCCGTCAACTGTTTTTTGGTGCGATATGCCGTAAATGCCACACATTCCCTTAAACTAACCAAAGACACCATTTTTAGCAGATAAGGAATTGGCATATTAGTAGTTTACGGCATGCCATAAATTAAAATCAATTTGCCGTAAAATCAATTTGCCGTAAAATCAATTTGCCGTAAAATCAATTTGCCGTAAATTCAATTTACGGCACACTCGATACTCTAGTATTCAGGTATCTATACAGATACTATTTTGCTACTTAAAACTTTTGACTGCACTCGATTGGATTTTGATTAGAGGAATAGAATACGCTTATCGTTCATAGGTGTCATGTGAAATCAGATCCTTGTTGTTTTAGTGCACATTAGTGTTTTGTAACTAAAATTTTCATTGAAAGAGACAGATTAGGGAATAATATGAAAGATTTGATTCGGGCTTAGATACAGTATTTTAAATCTGTGCTTATACCTACATAATATTAAGCCTCGTATTTAAATGATTAGACAAAGTTTATTTGTCTGTCGTCTGTAAAATGCTTACTACAAAACCGCAAAAATTGAAACTTAACAAAATATAAATACCGTATAATAATATTTACTAATAAACGCCTCTCTCTAAAAAATCCCCTCTACAGCATTAGCAATCCCAAAAAAAACGCATCGTCTCCAATAAACACCCCTTGTCTTGTCTAACGAACGCCGATTCCGTTTCATATAATTTAACCCCAGGAAAATTAAATTGACTTGTGGTATTTCTTTACTCTATACCGCGGATGACACACAGGTACCCATCAATTCTGCTAATTTTAATAAAAAACTCCTCTCCATATAAAACGACACAATCTCAAATAGTCAAATTGGACTTGGCAGGCACCGGGGCGGGGGCGTTTTAGAATTAGAAAAAAACGTTGGTAACTATTTATACGTAAGTATGTGATTTGAGTTTCTTACCACAGTCAACTTTATTTATGTCCACACAAAGGTAGCTGTCTCGATCGCTTCTTGTGTGTTCGTGAAAAAAGCCAAGAGTATGGGTAAGTTCGTGGACAATTGTTGTTTGGTCACAATAGGCACCAAGATTTACAGACTACAAGAGATAAAATTTTTTTGAAACTTTTGATGTTATAATTATGCCTCATTTAATTATAGCATGATTTTTTAAATAACATAACCGTAGCATTTGAATTTGAATAAAAATTTACAGCCATTGGATCCGCCTGAAATCTTAGAATAAAATGAACAGAAACCATCAAATATTTTAATGGATTTGTTCGTTTCAGACAATTTGGGACCGATTGGCGGTGGTTACATGATACATCCTCCCCGTTGACATATCCTTCCTGGGACATATCCTCCCCAGGACATATCCTCCCCGTTAGACTACCTCCATTAGAGTACCTCCCGATACGATAAAAAAATAAAATGATGTCATAAGGGGAAACTAGGATAAGGAGAAATGGTAAAAACGAGATTGGTGACTACTATTTAACTACTTGATAATAATATTATTATGTATCTGTAGTTATTAGTAATGTGCAGTGGCCAAGCGGGCACGGGCAGGCTTCGTTAACAAAAGTACCTAGTTAATAGTAGTGACCAATCTCGTTTTTACCATTTCTCATACTAGTATTCCCTTATGTATGACATCTTTTATTAATTATTATCGTATCGGGAGGTACTCTAATGGAGGTAGTCTAACGGGGAGGTTATGTCACGTGGAGGATATGTCATCGGGAGGATGTGTCAACGGGGAGGATATGTCATCGGGAGGATATGTCCCCGGGAGGATGTGTCAACGGGGAGGATATGTCACGGGGAGGATTTGACCTGATGCCGTTATTTTAGGGTGGGCAAAGCGCCTTTTTTAGAGTCAAAACTTTATCAAAAATTGATTGATTGCTATAAAAGCAACTAATGAAATCACATTTACCTGATGTGTCCCTGCTCGTCGATCATAGCCAACAGTGGAAGTGCAGACGCCGGGATTGGAGTTGTCGTATATTGTGGTGTAATGCTTTCCTGCATCAGCAGAGGTGTACTGCTCAAATTTTAGGCAACTTTCATTTGGATTTGATTTACTTTTCAGAGCATTCATGAGGTCGATCATTCCGCTATATACCCTGGATTTGAACTTATCTAAAAGATTATCAGTAGTTTTTAAATAAGGAATTCATTTGCCGACAAGTTTTTTTGAAATAAATATTCCACAATAACTGATCGCGATTTGTCTACATTAACATTATCTACCCAAACATATGATGCAAATAATGCAGATAAGAAAATATAATAGGGGAATTCAATGGGTTTTAACAAAATGCATACAGTTGCGACAGTTAAGGTTAGCCGTCCCTGTTTCCCTCTTTAGCGAACCTACCCTAATAAAAAATATACATGCTATTATTGGTTAGGCTAACCTTAACTTTCGCACTGTCTCAACTGTATGCATTTTGTTATTCCCCAATTCAATTATTTTGGTATATCTTACCGTCCACGGGAGCATCGAACTGGAAAATTACTGTGTTGTTCGGCCACAACAAGCTTTCAGCTTCGTTAAAGCGGTTTAGAGCTCCTGGTCTGCTATAACTTCTCCTGACATAGTATATCATATCATCCTCCCTGATTTTTACGAAATCTGAATCAGAAACAAAGTTATGTTAGAAGTAAATTTATGGTGCAAAAGTACATTGTTTAATTTAATTTTGCTTTCAGACACTTTTTTCTATTTCATTTGAACCTAAAACGATAAATTGAATATGGTAACCTACGCAATGTCCCTTTCTGTTAGGTTTATTCCAGCTTTTATCCTTCCCAGTATTTTAGTAAAAATTTAACCTCACATAAATCTAGCAGTTCTATGTCGTTATTGTGTAAAATTGACTAAAATGTTACAGCGTAAAATTAAATCCAAGATGAGTACTATCTGTACCTATCTATATGACAAGTTTACACAATCATTATTTTTTCAAATAATTCTTAATAATGTATAGAATACGCAATATAGACAAAAAATTGTTTTTACTTCGATCTACGGCGACGACACAAATCACAGTTATGAAATAGATTCGTAAAATAAGAAACGGCAACGAAAATAACTGCATATTTGCCTTTTGGGTAGCCAGGAATATATTTTGAAATGAAATAAATAAAGCTCTGATTTAGTATTATGTACAATGGAAGTAATAAATTCACTAATCCAATTTCAGTTTATATACAAAGTGGATGAAGGGTAAAGCCAATGGAAAACTATAGTTACCTAATCCATAAAATTGGAATGAAATGAAATTGTAGCCTTTTAAGCGTATTAGGAATAACAAAATACCGTTTACATCCGTCTTAAGACCTGACGCTCAGTTCTTCTTCTCCTTACTTCGTTTATTGAACTGTCAAAAATTGAGTACAATGGCAGCAGGAGAATGGCCCAGATTTACATTGACATGTTTTATTGTTTCCTTGTAGTTTTAGTTTTGCTGATAATAGAAAACAGGTCTAACCGAACATATAGCAGCCGAATGTCATTTATTTTATGCAGAGAACAATGCTTGCTTGTAACTTATGGTAATGGTACTTTAGGTATGTATAAGATGTGTCCCATATTAGCAATATACAGGGCTCGGACATATATTTATTATATATTACACAATATGCTAAAAATATTCTATCTACACGACCATTCATTGTCATGTCGTCATTAAAATTATTGCAAAGTAGGTATTTATATTTGTTGTCATGAATAAAGTTATCTATGATCAGAGGGACGGATATATGTAGGTCTTTTGAAATGCTCATTCCCTTTAATAAACGTCAAAAAATTCTCCGCGTGGAAACTAATAAATAATAATGTTGCACTGTGTATTGTAACTCGGTGTGTTTTAAATCCACTGGGTTGTATTAAACATTCAATTTTCAAATGCATATACCAAATTGTCAAAGTTTGTTAAATATGGTGAAGCAAACCAATTTTCGAGAATTAAAATTTGATAATCTTAAAAACATAGTTTAGAACATTAACCAGTATGATAGCCATAATTTATAAATCTATTTCTAAGATTCTGTACGTGAGAATTTATCGGAAACTGGTTTCATGAGCCATACTTAGCAAACTTGACTAGGTATTTGAAGTCCTATGATTGAATAGAAATCAGTGTGTTTTAAAATAGTTTCGATTGAAACAAATACATCAAGTACATAAAACAGCAGAAACCTACTAAACAATGTTTGTTTGAAATAGGAAACTCGGTTAGGAACAACTAGAACTAGCCTTTGTAAGAATTTAATTGGTATTAGCAAATGAAATACTGCTCCACTCGTTCTTCGCGTTGAAGCTCCTCCCACTCCAACTCAAAAACAATGGGCTCTGGCTTGTGGCGGAGTCAGGGCCATTGTTCTCGATTTGGAGTGGGATGAGCTTCCCATTGTTATGGACTTCCTTGAATTCGAAGATCGAGTGGAACAAATATATATGAGTACAATAACAATCACCCACCTCTGTAGAGGCCTATGTAGAGGGCTGCAGAAAACTAAGGACTCTTTTACATTGCCTTAGCTTTTACAGGCAAAACACGCCCTGCAGGGAATTGAATACGCCAAATTGGCCCATGGGACGGAAAAAATTAGGAACGCGGCGGAAAAGGAGGGGGAAAGAAGACAAAAAGGAGGGAAAAGGGAAATAAGAGGTTAATGGACAAAAACAGGCAAAAGAAAAATAGGGCGGGAGAAGGAAGAAAATAAGGCGGAAAAGGGAGAAAATAGGATACAGGGAGTTGGGACCGTTTTGCAGCCCTTCTACTAGAAGGGTAGTGGAGAGGATACAAATACCGATTTTACTTGTTAACTAACATAATGTGAATCAAAAACAGAATTTTGTAATTTTTAATGTCACCAGTAAAGGCAGCTCCTAATGCCATATCGGAAAGAGTTCATATTGAAGGTGTAAATCGGAAAGTAACTTAACTAATGTTAATACCAAGAATAATATTGAAATCATCTTATTTGTAGTATCATTTTACTGCTTATATTTGTAGCATCAGCCAGGAATCGGTCTTTTATTAAATCCAAGTAGTCATAGTCAATTTTAAGTACAGCAACATTTTCTTTAGCTTCTCGTCAATAATAACCGTCATATTTCAATGACAATTTTAAGAAATAAAATAAAAATAAATAATACAAATTATGTTGTAGTTCTTGGGTCGTTGATGGATAAGGATCTGTATTCTTGGCCCGGTCGGTTTCTACTAGATGAGAGTTGTCCTGACTCTCTTACTAACAATTTGAAACAGGATCAGATGTGCAATTTCCTGAAATGGTTAAGTAAAAATTATTCAATTCAAACCATAAATAAATATTATGTTATGACAAACTACTAAACCGATCTATTCGACTAAACATTTAGGTATCTAAAATAAAACAGTTGCTTGTGAAATATTATTCCTAAAATTTATATTGGTATTGCGTCATTTTGATAATCATTTTTGTACGGTCGGTTTAGTTGACGGTTTCTTATTTTTTGCCGAATAAATTTTTTAGGTTAAACATATTTGTTTGAGATTTCACACCTATAGTCACCAATTTACTAGAAATTTTTTTCTATTATTTACACCGTGATCCAAATTTGAATATCTTAATTACTAAATTTGGTTTCTGATACGAATTTACGAAATATTAAAATGATACCTACTGAAAACTTGGAAATTAAATAAGTATCAATATGAATTTTATGATCTTATAGATATAGAATTCTTTAACAATTACTTTTTGATAATTACTTATGGTTTTTTTGGGTTAAAAGTTTTAGTAGCAACTAACTTTTGGGTCCTTTGGATGGGCAGTCATTTGTCTGTAATGGAGATCCATTGTTTCCTGTAATAGTGTATTTTTCACCCTTTTTGGGTTCCTTACCTACAAAAATATAAATAAGCTCCTAAGTTTGGCAGAGAATGAATTTAAATTTATTCTTATAATTTATGATTATAATTTTAAGCACAAGTAGTATTTTGTCAAGTGTCAATTATAATAACTATGGGATCGCTATTTTCAAGCAAATACCATTGACAATAAAATAATATTCATGTCTTGACTAAATTTTATTAAAACCTTACATCCGTATCTCCTGGCAATCATCAGTAGATCTCCATAACTCAGATAGATATAGTTCTGATTATGAGTTATATCGTAATACCATCCATATCCCCTTCGATTGCACTGTAACAAAGGTCGTAAATATTACATGTAAATACACATAACTTGAATGACAAAGATACAGAGATGGAATTGGAATAAAGAAGTGTTACCCGGTGTGTCATAGCAGGGTCGTTACTATTTAATGAGAAGGCGTCCAAACTGTACTGCATTATACTTTCGTAATTGTACGGCACATCGTAGTAAGTCGTATTGTACCCCGAATCAAGATCCCCGTCTTTTACGAAATTGTGTTGCAGGTCTGAAATTAATAAATGTCAGGTTCTATTATAATGCATTGTCTGCAACATTATTATTTTTAGTAGCCACATAAAAACCGACCTTGAGGGATTCAAAATGAAACTTGCATTATAAAACACAAACTCAATTTCTTCTTACCGCATTCAACTTTATTTATGTCGACACAAATGTATTTATCTCGATCGTTTCTTGTCTGTTCGTGAAAGAAGCCAAGGACATGGGTGAGTTCGTGAACAACAGTTGCGGGGTCACAATAGTCGCCGAGTTGGACATTCTAAAAAGGAAGTATGTAAGTAATAATTATCAAGTTTTTTAAAATTTACATTTCTAAGGAAAACGATAAGAAATGTTGGGAAAATGTCAAGATAATGTTCTATGATATAATGGTAAAGGTAGCCCCTTATGTTCTACAAATAGGTTGATCAATTGAAATCGAACGTTACAAAAATATTTTGCTTACTATACTAATGAGTCTTTATAAGCAATATTTTGATATTGTATCCCCACCACTATGAAACGAAAAAGTACACAAGGAAATTTTGCTACGAGTAGTCTGTAGAATATTTTTTTTATAGAAGTCCTACACCTACTAATGACCTTGAAAGTGCTTCTAAGCGAAAAAATAGAATACCTGTGGATCTTTATATATGCTAGCGTTAAATAAAATAATCCTGGACATGTTTGCATGATCACATGCATTTTACACCAATTTTGTTTTAAATAATGCACTATAGGCATTGTCAGCATGATGTTTGTAATTTCAAGCTTAGGGAAAATTACGTAAATACAAACATTTACCATCTCTCTGGCCCGCTCGTCATAGCCGACTACAGCGTTGCAAGTTCCGTTATTTTTATTTCGATATATTGTCGTAAAGTATTGTCCTTCATCTTCATCGGTATATTCCTTGAATGTTAAACAGTTTCCGTTTCCACTGCTCATCTTTAAAGCATTCTGTAAATCATCCATTCCACTTCTAGCCCTCTTTTTGAGCTGATCTAAAGAACAGAATAAATGTTGTAAATGCCGTAAACTAACCAAAGACACCGTTTTTAGCAGCTAAATAAATGGCATGTTAGTAGTTTACGGCATTTACGGCATGCCGTAAACTATTCTTGTACGACATTTAAAGCAATTTACAGCATGCGGTGTTTACGGCACACTCGATACTCTGCTAAAAGATTAGACGTGATCAAAGGAAAATAATTCAAATACCGTGAATATCAAAATAATTCGCCATTTTCTAAATAATTCACCATATGGTAATTATATTAGTATTTTTGGTCACAATCACCTTTTCGAAACAATTAGTTATCGCGGAATTATTTCAATTATAAGTATTGTATAATTTACATGATCATAGTGATACATAGTACTCTGTCATTTCTTTCTCCAAAGTAATTCCCAGACTTTGTTGGTCAGAGAGAGGGGACTAATAGTTACCAACAATAAAGTCGCTCCAGCCGATTGATTTCAGTACATTCAATTATCAATAAGAATCGGTCGTTTAATATGAAACCGACCGGCTTCAGAAAGCAAAAAGGGAGCATTTACATATGTACCATATAATCTAAGCCCCTACCACTGACCGACTATGTCAGAGAGGGGGAGTTGGTTTATACCTGGTGTGTCTGGTGCAAACTTGTAAAGTACAGTGTTGTTAGGCCACACTAAACTTTCAACTTCATTAAAGCGATTAATGGCCCCTGCCTTGACATAATTTCTTCTGTTGACATAAAATGTATAATCAGCCTCCTGGATTGCAACGTAATTATCTTTTTCTGAAACAAATAAAGTACCGTTTGTGAAATTATTTTGTTAATATACCATATTTAATAATCACTTGATTATTAAACGGGAATTTTTGTGCAAAACTGTTTATAAGGCCCACAATAATAATGCTTTGTTCAGGAAAATAAAAAATTGAAGTAAAATATTTATTTTTACCTTCATAATCATAATCGCAACCAGCAGAAACTACGACGGAGAAGGGAATTTGTAAAATTAGAAATATTGAAAAAGACACCAACTGCATCTTAGTTTTTATTTTAACGAAACTAGGAATATATTTTTAAATAAAACTGTTAAGGAGCAAAATAAATAAATGTGATTACTTTTGTCGTTAAGTTGGTATGTGATAATTTACTGCTTAAGTCGTTGGTTTATATACACTATGCAAAGGCCAAGGAGTAGGGCTAATTAAATTTAAACCTGATAAACATAAACGGTTTATGCAGAAGTAGAGGTCACATGCAAATTTTCATTGATTGTTTGTCAAAATGTTACAAGAACAGTAGAATGATACATATTCAAAATAACGTAAATCATTGTATTATAATTTTTTATTTTCGTAACGCTGTTCAGTAGCAATAGCGAAGGTATACTGTAACATTTTTGTGGGATAAAAGCAATTTAATATAGATATATAACTGTACCTATTTTATCTTTTGGTATGCCTAACAAGTAATATGAGTTCTCTTTAATATTTTATATTATGACGATTATTACAATTAATTCAGGATCTACCATGTCAGGAATTAATTTTTTACTTTGCGACGCTTTACATAAATATTTATCTGTCTGGAATCCGTCAGTATATCGAAAGTAATAAACGGTCATATGTAGTATATGAGTTCAAAAGAGCTAAAAATACAATTATACGTAAAATATATCTATAAAGGAGATAAATATTATTTGGCCAATTGGCATTGGTGTAATAATTGTTCTGGAATTCAATCTTGGCCTTGGCACGTGTCATCTAATAAAAAGAAGCTTCTTCAAATTTAATAAATAATGTAAAGACGAAATAGAATAGTCTGTGGGTTGAGTAAATGACGGGCAAGGCACTTGTAATATATTTGGGTATAATAAATGTGTGAAATTTTACAACATATTTTTCACCTACGGTACTTGGAACTTTGAATATGAACAAACGATGCAAATAGCTCACATAGCTTTTGTTTCAATCAGTATCACTTGGAATAAATATACTGTGCTTGAAGCTACATGTATTACATTAATTTCATTAATTTGATTTATTTTAAATATATATCTCAAGAAAAAATTTAGTGCAGGACATATAAAATTAAGACCATGCCACGTAGATACCATTGGCTGGTCAAAACTCAAATTAACATTATACTAGCGATACTGTCTGCAATCGCATAATCTTGGATGAAAATATGCACCAAAGACAGATGAAGACTAAGAGAGAAAGCATTTTTCCTGTTTATTGTGTCTCTCTCCCCTTT
Organism: Tomocerus maximus; assembly: GCA_019776445.1. Lineage (NCBI taxonomy): Eukaryota > Metazoa > Arthropoda > Collembola > Entomobryomorpha > Tomoceridae > Tomocerus > Tomocerus maximus. Next base: position 10,475 of record JABASH010005985.1, read on the forward strand.
ATTCAGAGTAACTTCAGCTATGTGTACATTCAGAGAAAAAAATTATTTTGATAAACACCGATACCGATCTAAGAGCTGCCGTATGTAGTAGGTCGGTCTCCAACGTAGTCCAATACTTAATACTATTCAGTCAGCAGTCATGGCAGGTATCAGGCCTTACATATTTGGTGCATTAACACCGTGTTCCTTTCATTGCCCGACAAATACCACTTTTTAGGTCAAACCCATTTAATACATTGGCGATAGTGTGGCCGAGTGCGTACTAAATGCATGCAAATGATTTTGTTCTTTCTACGCCATCTGCAACTGCAACCTTTGCCTGGTTTCTGCGCCCGTATTAACGATGGGTATTATTTTATTCTTTTCTGCAATTTCTGTGTGACAATACTTAAAACGTTTTTGCTGTTTTAGCAAGTCCGAGATCCGAAGGAAGAAAAGGGAAACGAAGAATTGCATTCATCAGACCAGATGTAGTAGTCGATCACCAATGGGGCCCAACAGTAAAGCTTAACTTTAGCCGATGATAAAGGAACCAGTGTACAAATGGTGTTAATGGTATTTAAAGTTAAATACCACTACCAAAATATTGGTGGTAAATGGTAACAAATGGTAAAAATTAGTTTTTAAGAGTGAGACGTGTACTGTTACATAGTAACCAAGGGGTTTTGACAAAATGCGACAGTTGCGACAGTGCGACAGTAAGTCATACAGGGCATTCAATAAATCACTGTCGCAACTGTCGCACTGTCGAACT